>JAOSBO010024383.1:0-11944 GCA_027563915.1 Erythroxylum rotundifolium
TCGGAATAAGGTACGAATTAAATTTCTACTTTATTATGATTTGTGTTAATCATTTTATAGAATTAAATAGATCTTGGGTTTTGGGAAATCAAAAGTCACGAAAAGTTTCGTGATTATTCCGCTGCGGTCGAGATCAGATCTCGACCCGGTTTCCCAACATGTAAGTCTTGAATTCTGCTTGATAACTTATCCTATCTAAGATAATGCATTTTACTCATGCCATCCCCCAAACCTTGTTCTTGTACTAGAAATTCTTGGTGAACAGAAGAAATAAACACCTAAAAATGCCTAAATTCAATTAAATATCAAACAGTAGTGTATCTATTATTCAGAAAGAAAATAAACCTCAAACTTGCACATGATTGAGTTCTCCCATTTTCTGTATGGATAATCATAAAATGAAACTCGAAATTCAAATAGGAATGACATACTTATTTATGAGAAATACCTCATTCGTGAGGATAATACTATAACTTAAAATATATCCGTTCATTGTCACTGGTTTTATTACATGACCAAAATTTTGGAGATTTTAGTAGATGATGTTGCATTAGGTTTTAGTTGTCTATAAATGTCATCAAGGCTCTGTATTTTTTGAAATCTTGGGCAAAAAGACTCTAAAGATAAAGTTAGACTCATATAATAACAACAACATTTCAATAGATCGGACTAGCCCAACTTCTACTTCAACCATGCCCTACTTATCACTGTTCATCCTTGTACTTCAAGCACCATAGTTGATCCTTTGAACCAACCATCATTCCTTCTCTTAGTCACCCTGCACTTTCTCAAACTACCTTACCTTCGCTCCCTCTTATTCACTTGCCCCTATTGCTATCATTGTCATTTCTCCCACTCATCTATTGCTTTTTAATTCTATCTCTTCCTTTAACACTCCCTCAATCATCCCCGCGTCACCTACCACAATGCATGCATACTTTTCATACAATATCTTCCCTTACTTCCTTATTCACCTCCTTTCTTCTTACATTTTGCATCTCAAATTTTGTCTAGTATACTTCTATTTTATCCATCAGTCCTTGCATTGCCCTATGGATGCTGAAACTTTCTCGTCCTTAAACTCAAACTCTTCACCCCTATAGCCATGTCCTTCTCCCTCTGAGATGCATCCAACTCTCCTCAGCATGCTGATAAACCTGAGTACCCTATCAAGAAATCTTGGGTTTAGACTGTAGGAGAATTTAGACCTAAAATGAAGTTAAACTATTTCCCCTATAAATCCTTTAAACACAAAATTGTTTGTCCTCCTTTGAATCTCCTTAAAGTAGAAGCTAATAAATGGAAAGCCACTTTCTTTGGGTTTTTCCTTAATAAAGGGATAACATTCTTATGATGAAACAATAGCCTTTTAATAACTAGAAACAAAATAGGTTATAGGATATATTGGTCAACAATGAGCATTTTTTATATTCAAATTCTCCTTCCATAAGGATGCAAAGACAATCTTGCGGGCTAGACCATGGTAACAAGCCACTTCTACTTTAGTTTTGCTGCCCTAGATTGAAGATGGAGGAGATTAAACATGAACACATTCCCATATGCATTTTAGTCACCTCCATGACTAATTTACCTAATATTATTCCAATTATTCGACATGATGAAAACTTGGAACTAGTTAAAGATCATTTAAGAGTATCCTATGCATAAAAACCATAACCTATTTATAAGAAGATATGGAAACCGACTAGGAGGACTTTCAAAATAGGTGAATACTAGGAGATCATGGAGTTGATCATATCAACTAATGTCACTTATATGCCAATTTCTGGTAATTCAAGTGAAGAAAGTAATAACACGTTAAATATGGAATATATAGTCAATGAGACTAATGACAATATAATCACTAACATACCATACAATGATGAAAACATTCAAGTTGATGCACAAACTACCTTAATTCTTTTTAAAGAGAGAATAGATCAATCTGATCACAATAACACCCCTGCTAGATCTCAAAACAAGACTACTGAAGATTTGGATAATACTAAACAAGGATTTGAACCTAATACTAAGAGCAGATCAAACAGGAAGCAGAAGGCTCTAGTAAGCTGTTATTTTTTTATATTAATTAGAACTATCTATTATTTAATTTTATCTATATCTTAGTGATTAAGTACAAAAATTAATATTTGCTTTATTTGAGGAAATGACAAGGGGAGATTGCTCCAAAGTGGAACATTATTCGTTAAAATAAGGAATTTTGGAAAAATTGGATAAATTATTACAGTGGATAAGGCAATATCGCAACTAATGCCAGATTCACTTAAAGAGTTCAATTTCAAATAGAAAACTCCTTTCAATCCCTATTATATAGGGATTTAGATTTGTTTTAGATAGGGATTTTTGCAAGATAGGGAGAGGCTAGGTTTTGAGTGAAAAAGAAGACAAAAAAAATATTTATCATCTTTTTTAACATCCTTTTTTGTTTCTTTTTTTTCCCTCAATCTTTCATCCTTTCTTCTATTTCTGGTGTGGAAACTAAAGCTTTATTTGACTAAATTCAAATATTCTAATTTAAGGGGATTCAAAACTCTAGTTTTAACCATATGAGGTTTTGTTTTAAACTTATATTCATGTTTTAATTGAAGTATTTCTTGCTTTGTGCTCTTATATTTCACGAATAATTAATATCAATTGATTTGACAAATTAATTTAATGTTGGTCATTCTAGTGTCAAGAAGAATTGGTATAAGTAGCAAATAGGTTATTTATAAATTTGCATATTCAACTTATGATAAACAAGAAAATTAAGTTAAATAATTTTAGCAATCTTAATTATTTAATTTAGGGTCTAGGCTTTTTCATTAAGCTTATTGATATCATTTAATTGATATGGGATGCTATCATATGCAATCAATTGATAGTTAGTTTTGATTTGAGTGCCAGGCTTGAATAAATTAATTTATAAATATTTGAAACTTATTATGGCTATCCTAATATGTTTTAGACTACCTGTTTGAATTATGAAAATTATTCTTTTTAGAACAATGATCAATGTTATAATTAGATGAGATCTTTCTCTTGAATTAAGGGTAAGTACCCTTGAATTTCCACTTTTGTATTTAGTTGATTTATATAGATTCCTTGTTAAATTTAGTTTATTAGCTAATTAGTCATAAAACCCCTCTTTGTTTTGTTAATTGAATTTAAGAAACTAGCTTTTAGCTCTCTTTAGATTTGACTTGGTTCTATGACTACTATAAGGGTTCAAAGAATCATAATTAATGTTGAGGGCTTCAACAACGTGATTAAGCTCCATCTATGGAGTTAACCTCGTGAAGATTTTACAATGGAACATTAAAGAAGCCAATGTTCCTCATAAAATTTTATGATAATAAACATGATTGCCTCAAAATAAAGTTGTGATTGTTGGAATTTTGGAATCTCATATAAAACAATGAAATGTTAATCTTCTTAAAGTCCTTCCTAGTCAGTGGAGAGAGATCACAAACTATAGTCACATCCCAATGGCAGAATTCTAGTCTTTATGACTCTTTTTGTTTAAATTTTGCCTTAAGGTTTAGTTCAAAATCAGATTATTCACCTAGAGGCATCATTTAAACACTCGAACTAATTACTACTCATCTTATTTATATATGCTAAAAATAGTTTTTATCAAAGAGCCTTTGTACGGAAATAAATAAGAGATTTTGTAATAAACCGTTCTTGCACTTAAGGATAAATTGTTAGATTGAGTCATATCAAGTGAGAATATATGAAGAGCATTCCAATGGAATGCATTATATTTGCATAAACACATGAATCATGACTTACAAACATTGTAAAGATAGTATATGTACTCAATTGACATATCCTAGGGTATGAAAGATTTTAAATGATTATGAGGCAATTGTGTGTTAGTTATGTCATGAATCTTGTTTGACAAATTATAATTAGTGAATTGGGAATTTATTGATATAATTGAGTAATTGATAATGTGGTGTGAGCACCTAAATTTAGGAAAAATGTTAAAAGAGGAAGAAAAAAAATGATACATGGACATTTTGGTATATTAGGCCTATGAAATGGTGACATGTGGCATGAGGAATGAGTGACATGTGGCTTCGCTGATTGGATGACAAATGGTATGAGGACATGAGTGAATAGTGGCCTAGGAAATGGAATGACAAGTGGAGCAAGCATTAATTGACAATTGGAAGTATGAGAAGAAGACCTATGGTATAGCTCTCCACTTGACAAGTGTTACACCATATGTCCCACCTCTCCACCACACACTTGTACCCCATGAATTTCACACTTGAAAGAACATCTTTCTTCATGTTTTTGGTCTTATGTTTTTTCCTTCATTGCTCACCAACTACTTCCTCACATAACCTCCCAAAACCTCGAGTTTTGTCAACTTTAGTAGCTTACATGTTGTGATTGGAAATCCTTTGTATTCCATCTTATTCTTGGAGTATATTTGAATGCTTGAGAGGTTTGATTAGCTTGATAATTGAGGAGACTTTGGTTGAACAAGTAAGTTATTGATTTCCATATTATGAAATATGTTAGCATAACATACATGCTGATTGATTGGAAATGAATTGCATGTAAGGTCGATGATGAAGTGTGTTGGAATATGTTCTTTATAATGTTTGAACTGAACATGCATTTTTATTTCAACCATATATTGATCTTTAGGTATCCAAATGAGATTATTTTTAATTTATATTAAACTAGAGACATATGGATACAATTTTCATGAAGGAATCAAATTTTAGTTCTGTTTTTAAGGGTTTTGAAATTTAGCTTGAAGTTGAGAACTGGGTGCTGTTGTGGTGTGAGAATAGTCTGTATTATTTGGAGTATAGCTCACAGAATACTGAACTAAACTGCTTGAATTTGGTGTCATCAGAAACTTAAGACATATGGTAACGTTGTTTTAGATAGAATGTGTTGCCCAAATACCTCATTTTCTAGGTCAAAATGGTCATACAAAACGGACCAAAAAGGAGAGTTGGAAAAGTTGGAAAATGGGAGTGACGTTTACTTGAAATATGTTTCTTTTATGTTATGTTTGAGACAACAATTGATAAGGAACTTTCCTGTGATGCATTTAGGCTTGAATGAAACTTGAAATGAACGTAGTATGATGCTTAAGTGATTAAATGTGTGATTGCTTAAGGTGATAATTGAGGTTAAAATTAAGGAAATAGGCTGAAATTTATAGGATTAAGTAAATGGATAGATTTTGAGGGAAGAGCTCTAACTTTCTTTGTGAATGTCAGATTAAGGTTATTTAAGTATGTTTTCAAAGAGGACTCTGAGTTATAAAACTTCCGTGAAGACTCTGAGGAAAGATTTTGCTGTCTAGAAGGTCAAATTTTCACATTTCTGTAAGTGTATAATGGATGTCTACCTAGCGGACATAAAGTCCCACCAAAAGGACACAAGCGGAGCTAGAAAGCTAGAAAACCCAAGAATGTCCACCTAGTGAACATGAACTCTGCCTAACGGACATTTACTAGCCATTTGTACTGAAATTGTTTTGAAAGACAGTATATATAGGTATAGGTCCACCCTACAAACACAAGGTCTGCCCAACAGACATAGATCAGATGAAATTGTGAGAATGACAATATAAAATGAATGCAAGTGATCTTATGAATGCTAATGAAATTCAAAGGAGATGAATGACGAGTATTAAGTAAATATGAATGAAAAATTGGATATAATATGATCTTATAATGCTAAAATAACTTTAGTGAATGATTGAGCAATGAACTTAAAATAATCTTTGTATAATTGAGGTGTAAACCTATTTTAAATTTAGCATTTATGAGTTATGAAGTATGATTGATTACAAGATGTAAATTAAGGAAATATACCTAGAATAGTCAATTAAGTATGCATTTGATGGAAGAAAATAGTCAAGAGAGAGGACTAAGCCCCCAAATACAACAAGAGCACGACTAAGCACTCTAGGAATCCACCAAAGAGATACCAAGTCAAGAGGAATAGGAAAACTCAATCTTGAGTCATAATGGATTTTATTTAGATCACTCAGACTTTCCTTTACAACAAGGCACTATTTATACTAGTTGGAAAGAACTTTCTAGATTATACATGTTCCAGACTTTTCTTCTCGGACTTTGCTGCGTCTTCTCGGATTCTGCTACGCATGCCTGAGTAAATTGGTGATAACTTCTTCTAGGAAACTCCGATTCTTGCACCGTTTCTTGCGTTGGAAACTAGACTTCCAGATCTTTCCAGAGATATATAATTAGACTATATTTAATGATCATAAGACTTTCATAATTCTCTAGATAAATGACCTTTCAAATCTGTAACTTCGGATAACCATTGCAACTCTTATTTATTAATTTTTTATTTCAAAATAAAATCCCCATCAATTCTCCCCAAGAGACTTGCCCTCAAGTCTACCTCTTCATTTTCTCTAATATATGGTGATAAGTCAAAGATGTTGACTATTGCTGAAACTCCATAGTCTCTCGGTAGCTCAACTTTATAAGCATTCTCGCCTACTCTCTTTAGAATTCTAAAAGGACCATCAGCTCTTGGTTTTAGATTTCTAAAATGGCCTGGTGGAATCCACTCCTTTAGAAGATGAATCCACACTAGATCTTCCTCTTGGAAGCTTGCTAGCTTTTGAAACTTGTCAGCTTGTTCCTTATACTTCTAATTTTGTTGCAGAATTCTCTTCCAAACTTCTTCATGTAAACTTTGAATTTGCTTCACTCTTTCTTCAGCATCGCCACTAAAAGAGTGATTAATTGGAAGATGGGCTAAATCCAATGGACTGATCGGATCAGCTCCATAAACAGCCTCAAACGGACTTTTACCTATAGTTTTGCTTTGAGACCGGTTGTAGGCAAACTCCGCTTGAGGTAGTTTTAAGTCCCATTGTCGAATATTTCCTGCTACCAAGGACCTCAAAAGGCTCCCCAAACTTCGATTGACAACTTCGGTTTGGCCATCAGTCTGAGGATGGTGAGAGGAACTAAATTGAAGAGTAGTTCCAAGTTTCCTCCAGAGAGTACGCCAAAAATGACTCATAAACTTCAAATCACGGTCAGAAGTAATGGTCTTTGGAATGCCATGGAGTTTGACAATCTCCTTGAAGTAGAGATCAACAATATGAGATGCATCCAAGGTCTTGAGACATGGGACAAAATGTGCCATCTTAGAGAATCGGTCTACCAGCTCCATAATTGAATCTTTGTTCCTTTGAGTCTTTGGTAATCCTACCACAAAATCAATGCTCACATCTTCCCATGGGGCATTGGGAACAGGAAGTGGTGTGTATAAGCCGGTATTTTGTGAATGAGTCTTTGCAATATGACTTCGACAATGCTCCACATGTCTTGAAACATCTCGAACCATATTCAGTCAATAGAAATTTGTATCAACAAGAGCTAACGTCTTGTCTCGCCCGAAATGACCTCTAAGTCCACCGCTATGGGCTTCTTTGATGATGGCCTCTTGTAAAGAACATCGAGGAATGCATAATCGATTATTCTTGAAAAGGTAACCATCTTGCAAGAGGAAATCCTTCCAAGGCCCTATAGAGCATTCTCCCCAAACCTTGGAGAAATCGAGATCTTCTTCATAAAGTTCCTTAATAGCTTCGAATCCCAGCACCTTCACTTGCATCGAGGAAAGTAAACCACATCTTCTACTTAACGCGTCGGCAACTTGGTTTTAAGTACCATGCTTGTGTTTGATTACAAAGGTATAGGCTTGAAGAAACTCTGCCCACTTTGCATGGTGATTATTGATCTTGTGTTGGCCGTTGATGTACTTCAAGGCCTCATGGTTCGAATAGAGCACAAACTCCTTCGAAATGAGATAATGCCTCCAAGTGGCCAAAGCTCGAACAATGGCATAAAATTCCTTGTCGTAGGTCGAATAATTTTTTCTCAACCCATTCAGCTTCAGCTTCTCACTAAAATAGGCGAGTGGTTTTCCTTCTTGGGAAAGAACAGCCCCAATTCCAACGTTCGAGGCATCACAGCATACTTCAAAGACTTTCTCAAAGTCAGGCAATGCGAGTACTGGGGCTTCAATCATCTTCTTCTTTATTAACTCGAAACTCCTCTGAGCTACCTCGTTCCATTGAAATATCTCTCCTTTCAAACATTCAATAATAGAATCAACGAGAGTATTAAATCCTACAATAAACCTCCGGTAGAAAGACGCTAGCCCATGAAAACTCCGAACCTCCTGAAGAGTTCTTAGAATGGGCCAATTCACGATGGCCTCTACCTTGCTCGAATCCATACTTATGCCTTTATGAGATACAATATATCCCAAGAAATTGACACTATTTGAACAAAAGTGACATTTCATGAGGTTTGCATATAGTCGTTGCTCTTAAAGCACTTTGAAGACCTCCCGGAGATGCTCTATGTGCTCTTTCACATTCGTACTATAAATTAAGATATCGTCAAAATAGACGACCAGGAACTGGCCGATGAAAGCCTTGAAGATATGGTTTATAAGACATATAAAAGTACTTGGGGCATTAGATAGACCAAATGGCATAACTAGCCACTCGTAGAGACTATCTCTTGTCTTGAATGCCGTCTTCCACTCATCTCCAGTGCGCATTTGGATTTGGTGATATCCGCTCCTTAAATCAATCTTTGAAAAGACTGTAGCACTATGAAGTTGATCAAGTAAATCATCGAGACATGGTATCAAGAAACGGTACTTGATAGTGATCTTGTTTACTGCTCGACTATAGATACACATGTGCCAAGATCCATCCTTCTTTGGTATGAGGAGAGCGAGAACTGCGCAAGGACTTAAACTTTCTCTAATCAAGCCCTTTTGCAGAAGCCCATCTACTTGTCGTTGAAGCTCCTCGTTTCCTTCGGACTCATTCGATAGGCCGCCTTATTTGGAATGGTAGCACCAGGCACCAAATCAATATGATGTTGAATTCCTCTCATGGGAGGAAGTCCAGAAGGAATCTCATTGGGCACCACATCTTGAAATTCTTCAAGCAAAGGCTTCAAAATAGGTGGAAAATCTTCTTGTACCTCATTCTCCTCTAAGAGTACGAGCGCAAAAACATCAGGAGAACGATCCATGACTTGAAGAAATTGAAACTTCGAGAGATAAGAACTCCTTTCTCCAGTAGAGGACTTAGGCTTATCTTCCATTCTACATGGCGTCAAGGTGATCTTTATGCCTTCCTTAACAAAGGAATAGGTGTTTTTGAACCCATCGTAATTCACTCTCCGATCGTATAACCAAGGACGTCCAAGAAGTAAGTGACAAGCATCCATAGGAACCACGTCGCACAAAATCTCATCTTTGTAGTGCTGGCCAATAGAAAATTGGACAAGGCAACGCTTGTTGACCTGAACGTCATTACCTTTCTTAAGCCAAGAAAGTTTGTAAGGTTCCGGATGATGCTCCATCTTCAGCTGCAACTTTTCCACCATAGCAGTGGACACAACATTTTCACAACTCCCACTATCAATGATCACATTGCACACCTTACCATCAAAGGTACACCGGGTGTGGAAGATGTTGTGACAAAGCCATTTATCATCTTTGACATGTGCAGACTTCAAGATGCGCTGGACAACGAAAGCTTCCCCATGATCACCATAAGCGATCTCTTCTTGCTCAACTTCCTGCTCCTCATCAACATAAGAATCAAACAATGGGTCTCCATCCTCTTCCTCCACCAAGGAAATGATCCTCCAGTTTGGACACTCAGAATCAATGTGATCAAATCCTCAACACTTAAAGCATTGTTTTGAGGTAGTGCTCCAAGTGTTGCGAGAGTTATCACCTTGTGCTTGAGTGGACTTCAAAGAACTCGCCTTTCCTAACGGTAGGGGTTTAGAATTTGAGGTACTCCCCCGGTTAGAGACTCCATCTCTGCCCAAGTTCTTGCGAGTACCTTTCTCTTTAGACTGCTTCTCCACACGAGCCGCGAGCTTGCAAACATCATTAAAAGTCCAATAAGGTTGCAACTGGATAACATTGTGAATTTCTTAACGAAGACCACCGAGATATCGAGCAATCGTCTGCTCTTCTGGCTCCACGGCATCACATTTCATCATAAGTTGTTCGAACTCCATAGCATACTCCTCTATAGATAATTCCTCTTGTTTGAAGTTGTAGAATCGATAGAAGGAGTCTTGCCTGTAGCTGGCGGGAAGAAACTTCTTCTTAAGCTCTTTCTTCATCTTTTCCCATGTCACGATCCGTCGCTTTCCCTCACGATCTCTTCACCTCTTTAGATTCTCCCTCCAAACTAAAGCATGTTTCTTTAGCTTAATAGCCACGTTCTTCACCTTCTTGTCTTCTGTGATATTCTTGTAGTTGAATATTCGCTCGACTGTGGCTAACCAGTCGATAAAACCCTCTGGATGTAATTGGCCTTCAAAGTCAGGGATGTCGATTTTGACACCATAGTCTTCATGACGAAATCTTCGACCATGACGGAAAGAATCCCTCCTAATAGATGAATCAGAATCTTCATCATGGAAAGGGTTAATCTCCTCCTCCTCATTGCCAACCTCTGAACCATGATGTGACTCGTCATGTCTACCGCTTGGAGACGCTCAAGCTACTGTTGGAGTTGTTGCACTTGCCTCCTCAACTCATCCATCTCGACATCACGAAGGTCGTGCTCAACGGCAGCCATGTTGACGTTCGCTCCTCAACGATGATGACATACATCCATGGAAAGAACTTGAGCTCTAATATCAATCTGATGGTGGACAATAGTCAAGAGAGAGGACCAAGCCCCCAAAAACAACAAGAGCACGACTAAGCACTCTAGGAATCCACCAAAGAGATACCAAGTCAAGAGGAATAGGAAAACTAAATCTTGAGTCACAATGGATTGTATTTTGATCACTCAGACTTTCCTTTACACCAAGGCACTATTTATACTAGTTGGAAAGGACTTTCTAGATTATACATGTTCCAGACTTTTCTTCTCAGATTCTACTACGTATTCTTGAGTAAATTGGTGATAACTTCTTCTAGAGAACTCCGATTCTTGTACAGTTTGTTACATTGGAAACTAGACTTCCAAAGCTTTCCAGAGATATCTAATTCAACTATATTTAATGATCATAAGACTTTCAGAATTCTCTAGATAAATGACCTTTCAAATCTGTAACTCCGGATAACCATTACAACTCTTATTTATTAATTTTTTATTTGAAAATAAAATCCCCATCAAAGACCCTCCAACTTCTTCCACAACTCGAAAGGATCCGTCTCTTAGGATTTGTGATTCAATATACCAATATCAATCAATTATCTAATAATTTCCAAGGTCTTTTGCTTCATCCTTTTCTACTCTCTTTCTATCATCTTCTCTAACTTAGATGGGACATTGTTTTTCATACTTTTTCCTACATCAATTGAATCACAGATATCCTTGCAATTTGAGAGATTTTCCATCTAAGTCTCCATATTAAGTAGTTAGTTGATGTCAACTTCACTATAGAGTTGTTGTCGCTCTTCATACCTAAGGCTATGATGCCAGTTGTTAGGATTCTAAGCAATAACACTCACAAAATCAATAAAATCACTCAACTAATAACAAACTACTTAAACGATAAAGATAACTAAAGGATAATTTGTACACAAGATTATTGTGTAAAAACTGACAATAAATATAATAAATCAAAAATAGTAGGATACAAGCATCAAAGTTTTGAGTTGTTGACTCTAACTTAAGAACACCTCATAAAACAATCACATAATATCTCTAAAAATCTTTCTTAAAAACTCTAGAATTTAGTGCGTGTCTATGTGTGTGTGTATATATCTAGACACTCAAACACACACCAATACTATTCCCAACTAGTACAAAAAGTTAAACTTCAATAAAATTGCAGTTGATCAATGTTTTTTGAACTTTAAAACTCTTCTTTTATCATGTGTTTTTGTCTTATGTAACTTTTGCAGTCTTTTAAAC
>JAOSBO010024429.1:0-11941 GCA_027563915.1 Erythroxylum rotundifolium
TAATATTTATAATTTATTACATAATATTAAATTAAGATTTACATATAATTTACAAGCTGACATTACTACATATAAGTATATATTAATATCCCCTCAATTAATGACATTGATATTAATATTTATATAGTGTAACATATATAATCTCAATTATAATAAATTATTATATGTTAAATTTAATTCTTAAATTAGTATTTATAATTAGTTAAATAATCAATTATATATATTATAATTATATTAAGTTGAACATTTTTAATATGTATATTGTTAACATATAAGTAACTGTGTATAAGATAGTGTGTGTGTGTGTGTGTGTGTGTATGTGTGTGTATTATGTTGACTATAATAAATTGGTACAGTTATATACCATTATAATTATAAATATATATTATGACATATATAATACACATATATTTATTTTCAAACTAAAAGCTTTTGATATAATAAATATTGGTATAATGAAAATATTATAGATTTAAATATGGTTTATGTTATTTATAATAACTTAATATTCATAAATTGTTGGTCTTTTTAATTATATTAACATAATTAATTTCATTTAAATATCATAACCAATCTAATATCATAAACATGTATATTTATAATTTTTTACTATAGTTACTCTGTATAATTTAATTTAATAACAACTTAATGGCCCTAAATTTATACTTTATTTAAACAATGGCTAAATAAGTTAATTTTAAATATAATCATATAAAAATTATTATTAATAAATAATTAATTCAATTTTAGTGTACAATATGTTAGATACTAAGTATATTTAAATTAAAATAATAGTTACATAATTAATATAGTTATTATTAGACATATATATCAAAATATTATAAACATAATTATAAACTAATATTATATATAGTAATATATAATACTTAATATAAACATAATATTATATATGTTCAGGGTTATAAAGAATTAATTAACTATATAATAATTATATATTAAGTATTTAAATAGTTAACCCTATATTTATCTGTAATTATATGTTATGGATATATATATATATATATATATATATATATAATTAATACCACAATGGAAAAAATACTTAACCATACACTAGTGAACTTTAATTTATAGTGTATTGTACAATTAAATACCTTATTTTACTATTAATAATAGTGGTTAATATTATGTATATTATTACATTGTACATATTAATATCTCTATAAATCTAATTAACATAGATATATTAATTAAAATTGTATGATATGTATTTATTATATAGATACCAACCTGTTATAATAATATACCATCTATATATGTCATAACAGCATACACTACAATAATTATAAACCTAATGTATTTAGTCATATATAATTAAAAATAATATATATGGTAATAATTGTATAATCTAAATGATAGAATATATAAATGTTTATAATAACATATAATTATAATAAATATGTTATAATACATTGTTTTTAAGAACAGTGTGTCATAATAGACATATTTATTACTTCCATACACTAATTATAAAGTTGTATAGTTAATCATATTTGTCTATACATAAATAAATTATAAAATCTAGTATGGTACACGGGCATATACATGTATTTTATATAATTACATATATATGCCCGTATACTAAATTTAATCACATACTTAAAACTATCAATAACATATTAATAAGGATATTATAGTCATGTTTAATATATAATTTAAACTAAGTATAATATAACCATACTAAATAGAGATTGTTTTAAGATGATGAGTAATAACATAATATAAGTATTATTGTATAGCTTGTAAAATTAATATATTCAAATACTTGTATATCAAACATGAGATATTATTAATCTATATAATAATGATAATAATAATTAATTTCTAAACAATTTTTAGCCAATAAGGATTACTATTCCATATAAATATATAATATATATACATTAAACATAATAAGTTATATATATTATAAACCTTATTTTTATGTATCATATGTATTTATAACTATATATTATTTGGTTACTATAAAATGTTATGATATTACAAACGTCCTCAATATAACTTAATAACTATACCAAAATATAACATTATGATTGCAATAATATTTAGTACGTTATATATCATATTATAAAATCCATTTAAATATATGTTAATATATTATTGTTACATAATATAATAGGAATATATTACAATATGTTATAATAAATATATACTTTTTAACTTATATAGTAACAATTATAGTACTTAGTTACTATATGAATAAATCTGGTACGGATTATATATAACTAGATAGATAATATAGTATTTTAATCTATAATCTGTATATCATTTTAGTTATAACACTAAAAGTATGTAGTAAATATCATGTATATTATATTAATTTTCATAATATATTTATTATAGCTATATATTAATTAGTTACTATAAAATGTTGTAATAATACAATTTTCCCCATACATAATTTAATAACTATACCAAACTATAACATTATGATTGCAATGATATTTAGTACGTTTTATATCATATTATAAAATCTCTTTACATATAAAGATCCCTTTAAATATATGTTAATATATTATTGTTGCATAATATAATAGGAACATATTACAATATGTTATAATAAATATATAGTTTTTAACTTATATAATAACAATTATATTACTTAGTTACTATACAATGAATCTAGTATTGTTTATATATAACTAGATATATAATACAATGTTTTATTATATATATCTATATGTATCTATATATATCTTCTATGATAATATATTTCATAATTTATACATCAGCTCTGGATGGAAAACTTTTGTGTAAATTACGCGATCTTCCAGTGATGTGTATTGCAGCCTTATACCATTCATCGTATAGACCTGCCATAGGTCCATTATAGATAACATAAGTTTTGGATTCAGCTGTGTCTTTTTGTCTTTAGGATCCAGTTGGACTCTGTGGTTGTGTTGGATTTTGTAGTTGGGTTGATGAGATTTGGGTAATTTGCTGAGGAGTAATAAGAGGAATTGTGTTAATACTAGTAGTAGTTTTTGAAGGTGTAGTTGGTTTGACTGATGTAACGGGTATGGTTGGAGTGGCTAATGCTTCTGGTTCTTTGGTAGTTTGTTTCAATAGCTGAATGTTTTGCTAATAAATCTAAACATTTGGTAATGAATTCGTTTACATCTTGTTGAGTATAGGGTATATTATTTCAAATATTCACTTCTTGTGTAGGATCTTTTAATTTTATTTCAATTAGTTGTTGATTATGATTTTTAATTGGATCAAAGGGATTTTCACTGCAAACATTTTGTAATAATGTTTCAATTTCTGATTGAATAGACATATTGTTGAGAAGATAGAATTGAAGATAATCAAATTTTGAAGTTAAGAGTTGTCATTTTTGATAATAGGTAGTATGATAAATAGGAATTTTGAGAATTATAGATTTTTGATTTATACTTTGAATTTTTGGAGTTTTTAATGTAATGTAATGTAAATATTGACAAAATGGATTATATAATTTTAAGAAATTATTTCCTAGAATTAATGGTAAACCTGATTCTTGTTGATATATAGAGGGTACCAAAAATGTAAAATTTTCGATGATAATGCTATTATAATAACTTACATACCAAATTAATTTAAAACTCTCATCTGCTATTCGTATTTGTAATGGTTTTTCAAGTTTTTTCCATGTGGTTAACAATTGTTTAGATGCAATACAAATAGTAGCTCCAGTATCTATATATGCATTGATTCTTTTATTTTGAATTATCACTTGAATAAAAGTTATATTTGGATTCAATTGATGATTCTGTTTGTGATTCATAATAATAGATAGAAGAAATTGTAGAATTTGTATTATAGTCAGATTCGATTGGTTCTAATTCTTTCTGAATTGCTGATTGTAGTATATTTAATTTTTTTGGTATTGTTCATTATTTTTGTTTTTTAGTTTAGGACAAGTATTTGCATAATGTCCTTCTTCTTTACATAACCAACATCTACAAGATTTTTTCTTTTGAGGACAATCCTTTTGTTTTGTTTTAAACTAGTGATATTTGTATCTACGAAATTGTTTTTTATAATGCCTAAATGATTTTCTCTTATAATAATTATGTGGGTAGCGCTTCCAATTATATGTCTTATATGGTTTATAAAATTTTGGTCCTTTATAGTTTTTAGAAGATAGTTTAGATTCACAGCCATATTGTTGTGGAATTTCAGCATATTTAGAACAACATAATTGAAGATCTTTATGTTTTAATGTTCTCTTTAATTTTGTGTCAAAGCATTGTTCTGTTAAAATGTCATAGGTGGTAAGTATAGCGCCACCTAGATTATAAGTTATTGCTCTATTTTCTTTGTTTTCGTGAAATTTTGCTTAAACTTCTTGAATCATAAGGTAAGGTAATTTTTGAATAAAAATTTGAGCATACATTTCTTGTTCAGGTTTAGTTAATTTATAATAATATTTTTTAAATTCACATATATATTCATCTAAATAACAGATATCACATAGATGCATATTATTTAAATGCCATAAAGCTTTTTGGGGTTCAATGTGTGCTACTTCTTGTTTAAATGAAAGAATATCTTTCCCTATAAATTCTTTATAAATTTTGCCAAAAATAATATGAAAAGTTTGGATACTAGTGGCTGCATTTTGACATATTGGAGTATTTTTAATTCCTTCTTCATTATCTAATAAAAAACTTGTACTATTCCAGATGTTTTATATGTTATAAAATTCCATAATATGTATTTATTTTCTAATTCGTTAAAAGGTTTTCAATTTGAATTAATAACTGTAATTTATTTGCCCATTCGTATATTAACTTTTCTGGTTGTAATACATAATCAAGATTTAATATTCCATCAGGATTTAAAGATATATGTTTTAGAGTATATTCAGTTGGATATCGTCGTATTTTTGATCCGTTTTGATAATATCCATGTTGATTGATAGATTCATTAGTTTGCCATTGATATGAAGTTTGTTGTTCCTTTTTTTGTTTTGTGCCACTTCTTTTCTCATATTCTTGTTTTATAATCTGTTGATGTTCTCTAATTTTACTGCTTTCCGGTTGTTCATTATCAATATATACGTCTTGATCAGATTCATAGCCATAAATAATTTCATCTTTATCAGTAATTTGATTAAATTTTTCGATATCCTTCTGTAAAGTAAGTTTTTGTATTAATTGAGTAATTTCTGCTAATTGTGAAGATATATTTGTTTCAATATTTTCTAAAGAGTCAAAAAAATTTAAATTATCCATGCTTTTGCCAATGTCAAAGGCTCTGATACCATTTCTTGATGCTCTTGTTGTTCTGATTGTTTCAATTTTTGGTGCTCTTATTGTTATAATTGTTTTTTCTATCTTATTTTCTACTTTTGCTAATTTCTGTTGTATTTCCTATAAATAGTCTTTATGATGCTTATTTTCTTTAATTAATGGTTTTACTATATGTAATATAGCAGTTTGTATTTATATTAATTCTGTAATTTGTAATGTTAATTCCTTTTTATTTTCTTTTAATTCGTGAATATATTGAGTAACACTCATAGTTTATTAGTAATATAAGTAGTAAATTCTGTTAATTGGGCTTTTATATTTTCTATTTCAGCTAATGTTTTATTAGGTGGACCAGTAATTTTAATATTTGAGTCAATTTTCTTTTCAGGTACAATAAATCAAATTGGTTGTGATAATCTTAATGATTGGGATCGTAAAGGATGGGAAGATTTTGATGAAGAAGTGTTATCGGAAAAAGAATATCTTCTTATTTGAAAATTTTGCAATGGAATAGGATATTGAATTGCAAGTAATGTTCTTAATTTAGTTCTAAAATTTGTTCCTACTTTTGCTACATCATTAAATAGTTGGTCTAGATAAATTTTACTTGTATTTTTAAATTTGATAGTATGACGAGAATTTGTTAGAGCATAACTTATTTGATAAGTGATAGAAAAAGGATATTGTCCATTTATCATTACATCTTCTTTATAAAATTTATAGGCTATAGTAATTGTATAATCTAAATTATGGGATTTTAAGGGAATTCCTAATTTTAAACAAGCATTAAATTTAAATTTTCCATATGCTAAATATCCATTCATCATTCCTATTATTTAATCTTTTAAATATGTCATTCTTTCATCTACTATTGCCATTCGTATAGGAGAATCGATTCCCTCTTGAAATGTAGATTTTAAAAGAATTTGTATAGTAGAGAGGTGAATGTAACCAATTTTTATTGTTTTATCTTCTGATATTTTCTGTAATTGTTTTGATATTTGTTTAATTCGGATATGCCCATTACATTGATCCATTCTAATGGGTGTTACATGAACTATTTTGCCAAAATAAATAATATTTTTTCGATCTAATAATTGTTTAAAAAGCGATGTTTGAATATCTTGTCCAGCTTTTAAATTTAGTTGAGCTTTAGCTATTTGTTTTTGTTTATCATTAAATAATAGAGTGTTTAGGTGGAATGTTCCTGTTGATTCTGTTAATTCTAAATTATTGATATCTAAAATAGTTAATTCTTGATTTTGTTTAGTCATGATAACGAGTATGATTATTTAATGTATTATTTAAAAAGTTTAATTCTTGATTATAAAAATTATAGTGTTTGAGATAATTCTAAATTATCTTTGATTGGTTGTAAGGCTCTATTATTAGATATAACAAATAATAAATAATTATATCGATTTTCAAAATATTTGATTTCATCATAATATTGGTTTTTAAGTGATTCTATATATTGTATATGATCTAATAGTTGTTTATAAAAAGAACAGGTAGTTAATACCATGTTTGTTGATAGTTTTGGTTAAACCAAGCCAAAAATCTATCCTTAAATAATAAACAATGTATATAGAGATATTGTTGTAGTCTTGGGTTTAGACCCAAATGGTATACTGTATATAAGAAACTAAACAGATCATAATCTAACACAAAATAACAAATTTCAAGAAATTTAATAAAGATCTGTGCAAATAATAATGGTATGAAAATAGAACTTAAAATACATGAAAATAAACATAATGAATTCATTATGAAATTAATCTATGAAATAATTAATTTCCTTGATAAATTCTTTTCGATTTCTTTTATTATTTTGTTAAATATGTTTAAAGAATAGAAGCATATGAGTTATTTCAAATTCTAATTGGAAATTGTTATTGGTTTTTGCTATTTCTAAATATTCTTCATATCGTTTTATCCATTTAGCATGATTTTCTTCCATTTCATAACTTTGTTTAATCATATATTTAAGTTGAGCTTTATCCTCAAAATAAGGCATAAAGAGAGTCAAAAGAGAGTATTTTATTATTGCAAACGAGAAATATTACAAGACAGATCTATGTGGATCTGTGTAATTTCTAAAAGATCTATTCTATTAGACGCTTAATATACATTTTGCTAAGTTGGTTATTAAGCTTTTTGAGTTCAGTATTATATTGAATCATTTTAGGAAAATGATTTGTTTGTTCATAGTGTCTTGAGCAATAGGCTTATTTGTTGTATGCATGATATCTGATGAGACGATGATCTAGTTCAGCTTCTCTATCATAAGTTTCCTTGATTGTATTCTTTAATCCTTGTTTGTTTTCAAAATAACCTATTTTTGAATGTACGAGAATACAGAATAATTGAATTGAATTAGAATTGAGAAGCAAACATAGTGATGAAAAAATAAAAACCTTAAGTTTATACCCGGTTCTCCTTTTTCTTTTGAAGCCTATCCACGGCAATGTGAAGAGAGAAATGGTAAGAAGCTTAGAGCGTTTTTTATTTCATGAATCTTGAGGCTACTGCCTCCTTACATTATATAAGAGAACGAGGAAGAAAAAGGTCAAACAAATAAATGGCCGACAAAAGTAAGAGAATCTAACTATTCCTGTTCGACAAGAGTAATAGTAAAAGAAAAAGTTGACATAAAGTAAAGAAAAAGAAAAAGATTCCTGACAACTAAACTAATAATTTACAATTGGTCGTTCAACGACCTACATTATTGTTGACTACATTGGTCTTTTATTCTTCAATAATGGTTTGAAGAGAGGCAGTGTCATCTTGCTCCTTTGCTATGGAGGGGCAATATTTGCATTTGTGTTGAAGATGTCCTTGTAGTTGCTGATAGAGGGCATATTTCTATGAAGTAGATAATTCTTGAAAGATTGCCTCCATTGTTGAAAGGGTATTGAAAATTGTTTAATAATTTGTAATGCATCTGGAGTAAAATTGATAATTTTAGTTATAACACTAAAAGTAAGTACTAAATATCATATATATTATCTTAATTTTCATAATAGATTTATTATAACTTTATATTAATTAGTTACTATAAAATGTTGTAATATTACGAATGTCCCCATATATAATTTAGTAACTATACCAAAATATAACATTATGATTGCAATAATATTTAGTACGTTTTATATCATATTATAAAATCCCTTTACATATAAAGATCCCTTTAAATATATGTAAATATAATTATTAAGCAATTGTGTTAATATTTTTTAATTACACCATAATCCTATATAATGTTATATATTATAATATTAATATAATAATTGACTATCAATTATGTTAATATGTATAAGGAATTAGTTAATATGTAATTATATTAATATTGAGTATGATTAAAAATTATTATAAAAAGTAATAGTAAATATAATACTATATTAATATTCATATATTAGATATTTAGAGTGTTATTTATATAAGGTTTGTTATTATATAAATAACACATGAATTTTTTTTAGCGTCGTCGTCTTCTTTCCTGCAACCAACCCTAGCGCCGTCGACTTTCAATTTTCACGGCCTCCATGGCCGATGATCCCCCTGGGGGGGTCCCCACTGGACCCCCACGATCTTTTGCTAGCTTTTTTCAAAAACCTATCTCACCTATTGAGCCAAAATCCAATCTTATTAAGCAAGTCAAATTTGTCAATGGAGTTCCCGTTCTTGAATATGAATTAGACAAATTTCAACAAATGATTGCCCCACATAAATTGAGTTTGGTTGGGAAGTTCACTTATGGTCATCTGAAGATGGAGGAGGTGCATAAGGAATTTGGAAAACTTGCTTTTAATGGATCCTACACCATAGGGTTGAAGAACCCTCATCATATTTATATTCGTTTTGAGCTCGAGGAAGATTACCAACGGTGCTGGATTAAAACCTTCTAGAACATTGCGGGATTTCCAATGAGGATTCTCAAGTGGAAGCTAGGCTTTAAATTTGAGGAGGATCCTCCGATTGTCCCAATTTGGGTATCACTTTTTGATCTACCCATGGAGTTTATGATTCTCGAGGTGATTTTTTCAATGGCTACGGCCATAGGGCAACCTTTGAAGGTAGACACACCTACACTTAATCTCACACAACCTTCTGTGGCTCGTTTTTGTGTTGAAGTTGATCTAAAAAAAGAATTGCCGAAATAAGTCAAAGTAGGTATAAGGGGTAAGAAGCATGATCAAGTATTCAGATATGAACATGTACCATCCTATTGTTTAAAGTGTCATAAAATTGGCCACAAGGAAGTGGATTGTAGAATGGGGAAGCCTCCTCAATCATTGAAGAAGGAGAAAGGTAGCAAAGAAAAGGATGATGTGAATAAAAAGGGAAAAGGACTTAAATTGCCTCCCCCAAAGGTGACGTGGAAGCTACATTCGGGTATGAAAAAAGGTAATGAAGAGCAGGAAAAATTAGGACTTTCGTATGATTCTTCCTTGGGATTAAGTGGCAAGGCGAAGGAATCGAACTTAGCTGCCATTCCAATGGGAAAACCTATTGTGGATTAAGTGGAAAATTTAGTTGATGATGTCTTCAAAGTTATGGAGGTTGTGTGCGCATGTGTAGGTGTGGAAACCTTAAGGGACGACGCTATAATACCTCCAGCAGTGCCATGTTCGGACACCTCTATTCCAGCGCTAGATTTAAATGTTGGTCAGCCTGAATTGAAGATCACAGAAGTTGTGGAAGACAGATAGGAGTAGCTGGAAGCCACGACCATATTGAACACTCCTCATGCCCAACAGGTGCGCAATGAACTATTGCAGCACGATGCTCCACAGTGCGACGAGGTTTTAGCTCCTTCAGTGGTGGTGCCCTCCTGTCGCAATAAAGATTCTCCGCAAGGGTCGCAACTTAAGAATCGATTTGAAGTACTTCAAAATCTAGATACTTTGAATATAGACGACATGGAAAGAGCTGAAAATAGTTCGGATGAAATACTCGTTGAACCACACACCCCACAACAAGAGCTTACGCAGCCTTCTGATGACGCTGGAATGAAGGAATTAGCATATGATGATGCATTACTGGGGTTGACTTCTAATCCTGAGGCAATAATCCATAACATTGGGGGAGGAGATAGTTTTTCTGAGGGTGAATATCTGTCGCTTATGGGTTTTGGAGAGGCCATGATGTAAAGAAAAAGTGGGTAAAAAACAAATGCTGAGAGGTTGCATGCATAGGAGGGGTTGACTCTCAGGCGTTCATCCAGGTTATCCTAATACTTTTTGTCCTTTTTTTCCAATGATTAATTAATTTATCTGAAATATTAGGGGCATTGCTAATGAAGCATCAAAGCAACATTTAAAGAACCTAATTAGGGCTCACTCAATAACTTTTCTAGTTATTTTGGAACCCATGTTGGGGAGTAATGATCTTGATAGTATAAGGAGGGAGCTACAATTTGATGTTAGTCTAAGATCTTGTTCCGACAAGATTTGGATTTTTTTGTAAAAGTGAATATAATGTGGTTTTGTTAGAAGAAATGGAACAGGTTGTACATATGCAGGTGAATCACCCAATAACAGACAGAAGTTTTCTTATCTCCGTGGTCTATGCCAAAACCACGAGGATGGGGAGACACCCTCTGTGGAATAATATGTTGCACTTTCAGGAACTACACCTGGGGCTTCCTTGGATGGTCAGAGGAGACTTTAATGCTATCTAAAACTTAGAGGAATACTCTGGAAGTTCGGTTCAGGATAGGGGGCTATGGATGACTTCAATAATTGGATTGATTTTTGTGCTCTTTCTAAATTACAAATTGTCGGGGATGAGTTCACATGGGGAAGGACACGAAGCACTGGATGGGTGAGTAAGAAGCTGGATCGCATACTTTTCTCGCAAGAGTGGGTTGATTTATTTACCGAGTCTTCTATTCATCACCTAAATCGAACTACTTCGGACCACTATGCCCTTTTGTATCAATTCGGCCCCATTGTTGAAAGTAGACTAAAATTTTTCCGTTTTCAAAATATGTGGTTTCGAAGGCCAGAGGTGATGGAGGTGACTAAAAATTCTTGGGATTAGCCTATTCAAGGTTATGGCATGCATGCTTTTTCTTTGAAGTTGCATCAATTGAAGGGGGTTTTGAAGACTTAGAACAAAGAGACTTTTGCCAATGTTTTTTCAAATTTTAAGGTGGCGGAGGAGGAGGTCAGATTGCTTGAAATCCAATATGATGTGTTGCCATCTGAACAACATCAAGAGGAGCTTCACCGTGCTAGGGCATTCCTTTTGCAAAAACTTAGGGAGCATGACGACTTTTGGAGACAGAAAATGAAATTAAAATGGCTCAAGGAGGGCGATGCAAACACTGGGTTTTTCCATGTTACACTAGCGGAGAAGCGGTTAAGGTTGCGCATTTAGAAAATACAATCTGATGATGGTACTTGGTTGGTTAGATGTGACGAGATTGAAGTGAAGGCAGTGAGATTGTTTGAAACCTTGTTGAAGCAAGAGCATGATAATATTAGTGGGAATGCGCAAAGGGATTTTTACAACACATTCCATCCTTGCTTACAGAGGAAGATCGATGTGGTTTGCTGCGTGATGTTGATTTGGAGGAGATCCACCGTGTTGGACCCCGATATTTTTAAGTGGAATTTAGAAATATTAAATGGACTTGAATGAGTGTTATTATGTATATGTTTAGGTATAAATGTATT
>JAOSBO010024437.1:0-11940 GCA_027563915.1 Erythroxylum rotundifolium
ATTGGTCCAACAGGTATAATGCTTTTTTAAATGAAATCTTTGATCTTTAGACCTTAAAGAAAGAAATTTTTTTGACAACATCATGTACTTCGATGTCTGTCCTCATTCTTTTAACTTCCAACTTTTGATGCAAAAAATTATAAATTATGTCAGAATGCAATAGGCATATGGAAAACACGTACCAATTAGATAGTTTTATAATACTTACATCTAACTTATCAAATGCAATGTCCAGCTTCTCATTAGTTATTTTTCCCATTTTGTTCTTACAGGTAATGAAGTTCGGGATACCATACCAATCTCACTCAATAATTTGGCAGACTGTATGGAGTTGGTTGGTCGTCCTTCAGCATTGGAGATCTCTATCTCCAATCTCTTACCTATCGCCTTATTAATCATTGCCAATCCATGTCCTTTTGTGACACCCCTTGTCTTTTTCAGATCAGTCGTGGATCCCAAAATATAGCAATGAATATTTTACAATAAATCTATAACATACTCTTAATTGGTTAGACAAACAAAATTATTAAACTTGTATGTTTAACCAATGTGATATGAAAAATCATATCTGCAGTGCTTGCAGAGGTAGCACTAATACTGTGAAAGGTGCTCGTGTCATTTACTAGTGGATGATTAGAAGCTGGAGGCATTTATTGAGAAGTTGATAGAGGCATCTCTTGAGAACTTGATGGAGAACTAATATTGCGTCGCATTCTCAAAATTTGTAGATACTTGTCTCTAGGATGAGTAATAGGTGCAGATGTGACATCTCTTGGTGTTGGAGTAGGCTCACAAAGTACTGGTGTGTGATGTTCTGGTTGTGTATGAGCAGATGGCTCATCAGCTACACTTCCGAGAAGCTGATGGTATCGCAACTAAAGTTATGTCAGCACTAAGCTGCTTGGTGCAGTCTTATTCTTCTTCTTGGGTTGACCAGGTCCCATGTCAATCACCTACATTCAATTTGACATTAGCAACTACACTAGCAGATAGGTCTCATTAGCTACTATCCCAAATAACAAATAGGTCATATGGAAAGAGAAGCAGAAATAATAGCAACAACACTAGCAAATAGGTCTCATTAGCTGCTATCCCGAATAATAGATGTTTTCCATTAATCGAATGTCTTAGCAAAAAGAAAAGAGGGAATATTGACCAAAGCATATATGTTTATGGTCCATACAATGGTAAAAGAAACAAGCAAACACCATCTAACGGCATCATTGATCTCCCACATTTTGAGATGTTGGTCCCTAGTTAGCCATAACATTAGCACTAAACCCAGTTAAATGATTTTATAAATTTAACGAGATTATTAATTAAGTTTCCTTCTCTTATTTATGTATAGTAATTCAAATTAAGAAAGCAACTAAATTTCCACATCCCTAACCAGAGGAAAGTAATTATTTAGCTCAATATCAAAACTTCAACAAAGTGAGGTTTATGTCATGCAAATGCAATAATTAGGTTTCAACTCCTTTCAAGAATATCATGATCTCCAGTAAATTTCAAGATTATCAATCACAACACATATCACGCATTCATATAGAAATCAACTACGAACTGCAACATTGAGATGACATAACTCCACCCAGGAATAGCTGAACTTGAAATCCAAAAATTGGTTTTATCATGATCAAAGAATTTTAAAATGTCACATGGTCCAAATAGTAATTCAACAAAAACCATTTGTAGTTTAATGAAAAAATAAAAGACTTAGTGACCATCTTTTTGTTGAACTTTCCATTTTCAAGAACTGTTTCGTATTATCTTCCAAAATATGAGATTATGTTGCAGCATAGAAACAAAATCAGCGTGAAGCCACCAAATTTTGGGTCACCTAGTTGCACTCACAATATGTATATATATATATATATATAAAGCTAGAAATTTTACGATGCTGAATTATACAACATAAGATGACAGGGAGAAAACAGCATAAGATGACATTATACTAACCACTATACCTCGCATCGCATAGTTCCATCTAAATCAATAACACGTAACTAATTTCAACAATCAATTAGATGGTAAAGGAAATGCCCTAAGCTTTCATATGTTTCCAGAATGCTAATGATAGGATCTTTGGTGGCAGTTGATCAACTTTTATGAGAAACTTCTTAAGTACAACGTATGATTGGAATTTTATTTTTTTCTGTATAGAATGTTGTAGTGAAGAGACGGAAAGACCAATTTATATATGTTGTAACTTTTTATCCTATGTATGATTGATTGGACACTTACACCCTAACTCATGAACATCCAAATATCAATCAAACATTCTGTGGCATTTTCTTTACATTCATGTCATCTTTGCATCAGACATCATGATAAAGCTTAGGATGATTAATTTCTCACTCAGCTTCCGAAAAAATGTCGAATCAACATGAAACAATTGTTATAGTGGAACAAAAACCTACCAAATTACTTTTAAAGATGCAAGGATCAAAACACTGAATTTTCAATAAATAAGAAAAGAACTACAAGCAGTAAGAGATGTAAGAAAACAAGGGCCATGATTGTTTTATGTCATGATCAAGAAATGTATTTGCCGATAATCACGAGTAAGTTATAACTACTAATTGGATTTGGATGCCTCAGTATGTTGGTCTTATCTTTGATATTGGACTGACATTGCATTTGTGTTTCATCCAAATTTCAAGTATCACTGAGATGATCAGTGCTCTTAGGAATTTAGAATTGACCTAATCTGTTCTTGGAATCAAATGCAACTTATGGAATGAAAAGTTTGTTCCTATGATCAGTGTAGTGATTTGTAGCAGTTTGTAGTTGAGAAACTATTGGAAGGTTGATGGTTAATGCTATGTATTAGTATTATATTGTGGAAATAATCCTCCATTTTTGGATGATTTTGCTGTGTAGCTTTGTAACATTTTGTGTTCAGTGCAAGGCTAATTTAATAGAGGGCAGTCACTCTTTCCCAACCTTCAATAGTATTGAAGCTAAGCATGCTGATATATAAAGGATAAAGATACTATTTCCAGTGACAAGTCACATGCCAATATTAAAACAATAAAATAAAATATGGTTAACAAAGAATAGAAAGCCTAATGCTTAAAGCTAGAGATAATGCATGATTTATGTTGAGATACTAATGTTTGTAGCTCTGACAAGTGCTTCATTTTCATGATAGGGAGATTTGTTAATTATGTTAGTCCCATCTAATGTCAAGAGTGCAACAAAGAGTTTCCTAGTTGAACAACTTCATCTAGATCCGTTTCTCTAGAAATGGCGATTCAATTTTTCAGAATTCAGTTGCTGATCAATAGTTGTAAGTTGTTTGACTAAAGAACATTAATGTCAACAGCATATTCGTTATTGGTCTAAAGGCAATTAGTAGTTAAAAGCAATCCTATATCTATTTCTAGTATAAGATCTTATTACACCTATTTAAAAACATCACAAGAGATAGATTGAGAATTTGCAATTTACATTTTCCCAATAAAAATGTAATTCATGTAATTCAGCTAGCAATTCAGAATTAGCATGGAAGTAGGAATCTATTTCCAGTTTTTAGCAAATCAAGTTCAAACCACTTGTTCCTCTTTAACACCTCTTAATGGAATTTATGTACTTTGCATTGATATGGTTTGTTGGTTTGATCTTGAGATGTAAGAATAGATGTCTAAAACCTGAAATTGAAGAACAATAAGGACACTCTCTAAATAAGGTTTTCTTTGTTAATCTTTTATGATTTATAATTCAGCTAGCAATTCAAAATTAGCATGGAAGTAGGAATCTGTTTCCAATTTTCAGCAAATCAAGTTCAAACCATTTGTTCCTCTTTGACACCTCTTAATGGAAATGTACTTTGCATTGATATGGTTTGTTGGTTTGATCTTGAGATGCAAGATTAGATGTCTAAAACCTGAAATTGAAGAACAATAAGGACACTCTCTAAATAAGGTCTTCTTTGTTAATCTTTTATGTTTTATAATTCAGCTAGCAATTCAGAATTAGCATGGAAGTAGGAATCTATTTCCAGTTTTTCAGCAAATCAAGTTCAAACCATTTGTTCCTCTTTGACACCTCTTAATGGAATTTATGTACTTTGCATTAATATGGTTTGTTGGTTTGATCTTGAGATGCAAGATTAGATGTCTAAAACCTGAAATTGAAGAACAATAAGGACGCTCTCTAAATAAGGTCTTCTTTGTTAATCTTTTATGTTTTACTCAATTTCAGCAAGATCACAGCCATAACACTTGTTCTTTGGTTTGTATTGCGGAATGGCAACTATGATGCCAACAGATTCAATAATCGTAGAGCCAGAATCACTAAAAGGCCTCTGAGTTGTGATAACTCTTAATACTTCTTAAAGCCTTGAAGGATTAATGCAAAGAGTTTTAGCTAAAAATACCAGCTATACAATAAAGAAGCTATAATACACACAAATAAGGAAATGAATCAGCTCTTTAAATCAACATTAGGAAAAGAATCAACATGCTAAAAGTAAGCATGTTGATTCTGTAACTGAGTAGCAGAGTTAATTAATCAACTAGATTTGCCTTACCATGAAGTATATGTCATTCAGCTACTTGTTTGGTAATGTCACTTGAAGTTGTTCTTTAAAATTTTGGAAGCAAGATAGTTGGCTAATGAGATTCGTCAACCTAAGTTGTTATCTGATTCACTTTTACGTAGATTAGAACTTCATCATCTTAGAACAAATTGACGCAGTGTTAGCATCCATTTATTGTTTTGCTTTGTTGCATAAGCTATCAGTAGTTTATACTGTTAATGTTACTGTTAATCAAATTCCATTATGATGTGATAGAAAATTATAACAACTTGATAAGGTATTTCCTACTGTGTTAACATAATGGTCGACAGAACACTAAAGAGGCATATTAGTTGTTATGAGGCTGAGACATTGAAATTGCAGGCTTGTGTGGAAGAGTGTCATGAAGACTCATTGGAGTCAAAGAGAAGCATGGATGATACACATAAGTACAAGAATCTGAAGCATGGACCAAACTAGGTCCATTTACATTATGGTAGTCTACTAAGTGAATCATGAAGTTTGCTCTAGTTAATTGGTGAGGAGGAATCAAAATACCTTCAGATTATTAAAGTCAATGATTTGAATCTACAAATTGAGTGTTTCTCTTTAATGATTTTTTACCTAATGTTTTAAATTATAAAAACTCTTTATTACACACTTAGATTGAACTAAACTAAAGACTAATCTACCTTGTATTTTGAAGCATAGCATCTTATTACAGGTATTAATAAAAGACTTTGTACAAGAGTATCTTAATTATAGCATCTTTGTCTCTTTCAAATTAATTTACTAATACCTGCACTTTCACAAACTGTGTCCTGAATCAGATTGTTGGTATGTAATCACTTACGCAGTATGTGGCCTTCTTTATACACTTCCTGCTTGACTCTTAATTCGGTTGTGTACATTCCCAGTAAAGAGATAAATTTTATTCCTTTATTTGTCAACATTTTGAAAATTTGACGATATCTTTTTCCTTCATAACAAAAAATTAGTAGATCAATTATTTTCTGATAAAGATAAAAGAAGTTTAATGTTCATGTTTTCCAAACACATTATTTAGGTAGGGCATGTTAAAAAGTGAGTTCATATTGATCAGCTCAAGATTCTGTCATTTTTACTGCCATTAGTCTAGTTCAATGACCTTTAAACATCATACATGTTGCATTAATATCTAAAGCATTTATTTAGACAACACTAATTTAATGTATTGGTTGTACATAAATATATATGTAAAAATAAGGAAAAAAGTTTAAATTAGTCTTTAAAATTTGATACTAAATATACACAAAGTTTTATTTTTATTAAATTAACCTTAAAGTTATTTTGAAGTTTTTCATAGATCCTCAATTCACTGACTCAGAAAATATGTAGTTTTTAACATTCAACTTTGTCTTCAATAATCCTATTAGTATAAGTTTTATTGCAATAAGTTAATCCCATAGTACTTGGTGTTTCTTAAGTTTGTTTAGAACTTTTTTCTTTTTTCCTCCTACTTTTTTGCCTCTCACTTTCCATTTTGAACTCATTTCATATAACCTTAGACTCTGTTTAATCTAATTGATTCAAACCTAGGGGAGAAGTTTTATTAGAATGAATAGAGAGTTGACTAAAGTATTCTTATTGATCAGGTAGGGGATCTCATTAACTTCAAATTCTTAAAGGAAATATTAGCCACCATATTTTCAAACATTAAATCATTATCTCTAAGCTTTATCAATAGGATATGCTCTAGTAGCTCTTTATTAGAATCTATAATAACATATAATCTTGCAGCACATATTCTCTTCATTAAAGATTTGGCTTCAATTGTATAGATTGGCTTGTCAATATAGCTCACTAAATGACTCAATCTTGTAGTTCAAAAATAACCTAAAGGGAAATTATGTATGTAGGTGTCATAAATTCTTTAAAGCGAAAGTTAAATTCTTTAAAAAATTCCAACTAGTGAAGATTCCCACTTATATACACCCTCTTTGGGCATTTCCATAAATGAAGCAACAATGTAACTTCCTTTAAATAGTGATGGAGTAACAAGATGAAGCTTTTTAAAGGAATAAAAAATATTAACATCTTAAAATGGTAGCAGGTGGAGTAAAGGTACAAGAATATTGAGGTTATTAAAAAGATTGAGTTAAGGTTAAAGGAGCTTGGTTGGGAGGCTTGATGATTGGTTAAAAAGTCAAGGAAAGAAAAAGGAGGGAGTTAGAGAAGGCCAAAGAAAACAAAGCTACTAAGGATCTAATTCTCAAAGGAAAGCTTGATAACTAGAAAGTAAAGCTTGATATAGTAAATACAGAGAAGAATTTACTCTAGAAGGAAGGAAAAACTTCAATCATTAGACATGAAAAAAATTAAGTTAATTTATCCTATACTTTTTTTATGTGTTTAAGTATACATTATTTCACTTATCCTATACTTTTATTATGTGTTTAACTATACATAATGTGATAACTTAGTTATAAAGAGAGTGAAATAACAATGCTAACTTAAAAATGTCATTTATAATACATTTGTAGTCATAACTATCAGTAAACTATAATTTGTATGTCAATACATTTTTTACCAACTTCGAAACAAGTAAAGCAAAGAGTAAAAAGTAAAAGAGAAGAGTATTTACCTCTAAGATATCAGCAGATGTTATGCCAGAATCTAGGAACTGAGTTGTAAAAAGATCAAACTTCTCAGGTGTGAGCTTGTTCAGTATCCTGTATGTAAAGCAACAATTGAACTTGTTAAAATGATACTACTAATGTATAAACTTGAAAAAATCTAATTATTTTTAGTTCCAGAAATAATTCCATGAATTAGGTTGTCTTGTGTTTGCAAAATCTGACAATGTACAACAGTTAAAGTTTTTCCAATTTGTCACAACTACACTGGTCAGCTTTACAAGCTACTCTTTGCTTCTATGAAATGCTAATTGCCACAAGCATTTGCATAAGGAACCGTAATAAATCATTGAGAACTCTACGTATAGGCCTTAATAAAAATAATAGCCTTTTTGTTATTCTTTTTAACTTTACCACATTACAAATAAAATCGACCTATACCTAGCATTTTTGTTATTATTTTTAATTTGAACACATTAAAAATAATATTCAAGTTATAGACGAAAGGTTGTTATTTTAAAAGTATGCTTTCTTCTTATATGGTGAGAGGCTGCTTTGCATTCTTGAATCCATGAATATGGTTAATCATGAGAAGATACAAAGAGAAGCATTCAAGTTAAAGAGAAGCATGGATGCTACATATAAGAAAAGGTGAAATGGAACTGCTATTTTGGTGTTGAATAAAAATCTATAATAAAATCTGCATACAAAAATGAAGAGGTCAACAACAAAGGTTCAATTGCATAATAAGAATTTATTCATCATTGTCGTCAATGGAATCTTCCAATACAATATCACATTCATTCTCACTAATGCTTGTGTCTAAGTCCTCCAAATCATCATTCAAACTTTGCTAGGAATTCAATAAAACATTGTTTACTACATCATATAGAATATCATTTTGATGTCAAGACTCTAAGGAACATTCCTCAACTTTGACTGGAACTTCATCAGATTCCTCAATGTCAATTGAACCTTCTTCATTACCAAACGAAGGGATATCATACGCACGTCTAACTTCACATTCTTGCACAATCCACCAATTTGGACCGAATAACAAATCTTCCACATAAAAGACTTGCTTTGCTTGATGTGCCAAACTAAATGGGTCATCCTTGTACCAAAACTTAGTTATGTTGATGCTTTTCACAATGCCGTTAACTCTCATATTATAATTTGCAAGATCATACCATTTGCACTTGAAAAGAGCAACATTTTTACCCCTAACATATTCAAGCCAGATAATATCTGTCAAAACCCCATAAAATGTAATATTATATTCCCATAATTTCCTAACACTACAACTCCACTATTTTGTGTAACCCTACACATATCACGGGCTTCAGTGTGAAATCGCATGCCATTTGTATTGCATACATTGTACTTTTGCACCAAACTATGAGGTCCACATGCTAATGTATACAAAGACTCGAAGATACTTCCTTCACAGGAACTAGTTAATGTCATCGTCTATAACAACAAATGAAAATTTGTTAATAATATATAATTATTAGTATACACCACGTACAAAGATTCTTCTCACCCGATGCTTTAACCATGAAGAAAGTTGTTCTCTATGTCTCCTGTCAACTTATAATGGACTTTATTGCCTCAACTCATCCATGTGCTCATCATGGATAAAAATTTTTCAATCAAGATTATATGAAATATCTATACTTAGTCCATATCTTAATTTGACAATAGGTTAGAAAAACTTACCCAATAAAGGGCCTAATCTCATGATAATTCATAAGCACATACCAATTGTTGGACCAATGGAGGTTGACAAATTACATCCTTCTATGTTTTGATAATAATAAAACTTAAAAAAATGGTTAAGAAATAATTTCAGGTTAATTGGATTAAAAGAAAGTTAATAAAAATGGAACACCAGTCGACTAAAGCTTGCACAAGTTGACTATCATGCTGATGAAGAATTACACTAGTCAGAGATGAAAAGCACATATTTTGAAAAATTACACTAGTCGACTTATAAGGATCAAAATTGCACTAGTCGACTAATGAGTATTAGAATCAAAAACATGGATTTCACGTGAAGATCTTTCATGGGGATTTTAAATATGTATCTCAACAGTCAAAGATTGGAGAATCAACCAGACCTGTTAGTTGGGGAATTGGACAAGTCGACTATCATGTTATAAGTCGACTATTAGAAGTACGGAGCTAAAGATTCATATAAAAAAGAGTGTGCTAGTCGACTATCGCTTGGAAAACAAGTTGACTATGATGTATTAGTCGACTATTAAATACCGACTAGTCGACTATCAGTTACAGCTAAACAGAATTTGAATTTGTCAAATGATTTCAAATGGGAGCAAATCTTTATACAACGGCTAGGAGTGTTCTACAGCGGCTAGGAGAGTTCAGGAACGTCTTGAAGTCTTTAAATAGAGGTCTTCACTTCAGAGGAATGATGACACAAGTTCTAAAAGAATCATACGTTCTATAGTGAAAAATTATCCTCTCATTGCTCATATATTGCTTACATAGCATATCCTGATTGTCTTTAGCTGTACTGAGCTTTATTACTTCATTACCATCCTTGTTATTATTGTGAGTTGAGTGATTAGATAAGAATCGATTGGAAGGTAGGATTTGTGCCGGGAAAACAAATCATCTGTAAGGTGTAGCTTGATCCGAAAGTCAAGTTGATTGGAAGAGTCCACACTAAACTAGAAAATGTGTAGTAAAGAGCTTTGAAAAAATCCTAAGTGGGAGCTTAAGTAAAGGATGTAGGTCTTAACACCGAACCTCTATAAATATTGTGTTTACCTCTCTTTTCTACTCTTTTATATTTTGATTTGTTCTTGTTTGTCTTGTGTGTTTTAATTCTCTGTTTTGTAGCACTTCGCGAAAAAATTAAAAAGATCTATTCAACCCCCCTTCTAGATTGTTTTCAATTGGTATCAAAGCAGGCTAAAAATCCAAGGATGGCACTAAACTTGACACACAACAACATAGCGGAAGAAGGTAACACAAATAATCGCCCTCTTCTTTTTAATTGTACTAACCACTCTTCTTAGAAAAATCCTATGAAGTACCACATCATAAGTGAGGGTGTGGAGTATTGGAAGATCATAATCTTTGGTTCCTTTGAATGAAAATGGCGAGATAAAGACAGAGTTGGAATATGATGACAATGATTGGAAGAAAGCCTTCATCAACGAAAAGCCATGAAGTTGATATATTACACTCTCACCGTTAAGGAGAGAAATTGAGTGAACTCATGCACTAGCGTTCAAGAAATGTGTGAGAGACTACGCATTACTCATGAAGGAACCAACTAAGTCTAAGAAATAAAGATCACCATGCTTCTCCACGACTACGAAATGTTTGTTGTGAAGGAAGGTGAGTCTATTTCCACTATGCTTGATCGTTTTCAAGAAATTATCAATGGATTTGGCAACATTGGTAAGAAAATGATGGATAGCAAGAAGATGAAAAAGATTCTTCGTTCATTTCCAAAAGAATGGGACTCATAAGTGATAGTTATTATGGAATCCAAAGATCTCAACAAACTAGAATTCAATGCCTTGGTGGGATCACTCATAAACTATGAAATCATTCTCAAATCAAGAGGAGGAAGAGGTAAGTCACAAAAATCAATGGCTTTAAAAGCTAATGTTTCTTCTTTTGATGAAAGTGATGAAGAGTTAGATGAAGAAGAAGATGATGAAGAACTAGCACTTTATGCTAGAAATTTGAGAATGTTCAAAGGTCTACTCAAAAATAGGAAAAAGGAATTACGTGGTGGTAGAAATGAAGAAAGAAATAAGAAAACCATGGAGAGAAGGACCAAAAGCTATAAAGAAAAGAAGAGCAATGAAGAGTGCTGGAAATGTGAAAAAAGAGGACATCATGCTGGAGAGTGCAAAAGCTCATCCTTTTCCTCAAAATTTCGGAAAAATGATAAGTATTACAAAGGAAAGAAGAAAGCTAGTCTTGTAGACACTTGGAGTGATGATGAGGAAACATACCTAAGCAATGATGACAGCAACTTGGCTCTTACGGCAAATAGTTCCTTGTTAAGTAATGATGAGGATCAGGTAATGATCATTGATCAAGATCTTAAAGATTTATTTACTGTATTGAAAATTGATTTTGAAAAAGCTATTAAAATCAACAAGAAATTGAGAAGGAAATTAAGAGATCTTGAAGCTGAAAATAATGATTTTCATGAAACAATTGATGACTTAGAATGCATTAAGAAAGATCACTCTACATGCAATGCCGAAAAAGAAAACTTAGCTTGTGAACTTGATAGACTTATAACAGAGTTTTCTTATATGGTTGGAAAGTTTGCTAATGGAAATGATAAATTTGAAAACATGTTGTCTTTACAAAGATATTCCATATCTAAACATGGTTTAGGGTATGACCCCTTTAATAGAGATTGTTCCTTGATTTCTAAATTTACTAAAGATGGAAAAGTTGCTAAATGTGCCAAATGCTTAAGAGATGGTCATATAGAAATTGCATGTGAAAATATTAGGAGATGTATTAATGTGAAGAAAATTTGGGAGGTAAAAGGAACAAAACTTCCTAATATAGTTTATATGACTAACCAAAATGGACCCAAAATGGCTTGGGTACCAATGAGAAGAAAGAATGTTTCTTTTGTAGATACAAGCAAGGAATGAAAATCCACCAAGCACATGGTATATTGATAGTGGATGTTCAAGGCATATGAGTGGAAACAAGAGCTTATTTGTAGAAATCAAACCAAAGAATCAAGGATTTGTCACATTTGGAGACAACAACAAAGGTAAAGTCATTGGTGTT
>JAOSBO010024444.1:0-11940 GCA_027563915.1 Erythroxylum rotundifolium
TATCAACTTTGATTGCAATTTTTGGTAATTAGGCTAGCTTAGACCTTTTTCACTAGGTTCCAATTAAGTGAGACGACTCGAGGTTGCATCCCGTATTGCAATCTTTGGAATTATTGTTTTTGACCGGTTTACAAGGATCGATCATAAGGTCGACTCGATAAAGCCGCGATCACTTTCCAAATAGGAAATATTTGTAAATTATTTTGCAACGTAATGAAATTATTACTACAAGTACTTTGTTTGTGTAATGAGCCCCAATTGATTACTAAAATTTTGACTATATATGCATTGTTTGTAATACTGGTGTTTGGAATTGGTTATGAAATAAAAGGGGCTATTTATGATTACTGACTTTCCGAAAAACACGTATGATGTTTCAAAAAAATTGTAACAAGTTCTATTTGATTGTTCTAGCGCACCGCTCTCTCGAGGTGTGTGTCTGAATATCCTCGGGATGTATGGATATGTGCTTAGTGGAAGTTCTGTGCTACAGTAAGGCCAGTATTGAATGAGAAAATTAAGGAATTGCAGGAACAAGATGAGTACTTGTGCAAGCTTAGGGAAGAAATAAAAAATGATAAGCCTTTGGAAGTAGAAGTGAGAGAGGATGGATTGATGTGGGGAGGCAATAGATTATGTATTCTGGATGTGAAAGAAATGAAGGATGAAATTCTTAATGAGGCACATAATGCTTCATATGTAATGCATCCGGGAAGTACCAGAATGTATAAGGATTTTAAGAAAAACATTTCTAGTGGAGAGGAATGAAGAAAGATATTGTAGAGTATGCTAGGAAATGCTTGGTATGTCAACAAATTAAAACAGAACATCAAGCACCTGCCGGTAAGTTTAAGCCTTTGACTATTCTGGAATGAAAATGGGAAAAGATTACAATGGACTTTTTAATGGGATTACCAAGGATCAATAGGAAGCATGACGCAGTATGGGTGATTAGGGATAGGCTAACCACGTCAACATATTTCTTGCCTATCAGATGGACAGATTCTCTGAATGCCTTGACCAGGAAGTACGTAGATGAAATAATTAGACCTCATAGGATTCCAAGTTCCATAGTCTTCGATAGAGATCCTAGATTCACCTCGAGATTTTAGGAAAGTTTGCAAGAAGCTTTGGGAACTAAATTACATATTAGCACCACCTTTCATCCATAGACGGATGGTCAATCAAAGAGGATGATAAGAACATTAGAGGCAATGTTAGGAGCTTGTGTTATTGATTTCAAAGGCTTATGGGATGATCATTTACCTTTAATTGAGTTTGCTTACAATAATTCCTACCACTCAAGAATTCAAATGGCACCTCATGAAGCCCTGTATGGTAGAAGATGCAGAACTCCTATTTTTTGGGATAAAGAAGGTTAAAGGATACTTTTAAGGCCTAAGTTAGTACAAGGTATTTCTTACAGCCTATCAATAGAAAGGGGTTTTTAAATTTGGTAAAAAGGGCAACCTCAGTCCAAGATACATAAGCCCTTATGAAATTGTTGATAAGATTGGGCCTCTAACCTACAAGTTAGCCCTGCCACCATAATTATCTAAGATTTAAAATGTCTTCCATGTATCAATGTTAAGAAAATCCCAATCAGATCCTTCACACATAGTCCAACCCTCAGAGATTCAATTAAGAGAAGATTTGACTTATGAGGAACAACCAGTAGAGATTTTAGATTCAAATGAAAAGGTCTTAAGAAATAAGACTGTGAAGCTAGTTAAAGTCTTATGGAAGAACCATGTAAGAGAGGAGGCAACATGGGAGCCTTTGGAAGCCATAAGGGAGAAGTATCCACACCTCATTATAGACTCAAGTAAGAATTTCGAGGACGAAATTCTTTAAGGGGAGGAAAATTGTTGGACCCTAAAAATTTTTAATTAATTAATCAATTATTTATTTATTTAATTAGTTGTTTATTTTTAGAATTTAGTCCATGATTTTGCAAGCATAAGTAGAAACTAGAATTATGAAATAGAAGTGTTAGAATTAAGCTAGAGTATAATAGGCGTGGTGTTTGATAGGCTAAAGAAGCTAATAGGCATTACATTAAATGTAGAAGGGTAAAATTGGGAAAGATAAGATAAAAGTAGCCTTGAAATGAGAAAGAATAGAGAAAAAGTGGGGAATAAAGAAAGCAAAAGAAGAAAACAAGGAGAAGCTAGGAAAGAAGAAGGAAAATCGTGGAGAAGGAGAAAGAAGAGGGAAAAGAAATCAACTAGCTTTAGGTAATCTCTATTATCTTTTCTTCTTGCTTGGGTAAAAAAAGGATTAAAGAAATGAGTTTGTGTTGGAAATAAAGAGAGAAAAAAGAGAAACCCCTTTTTGATATTCATGGATTTCTAAACTAGGTTTTGGTTTTGCTAGCTTAGATATGGTTTTGCTAGCTCAGATAAACTATGGGTAGATTGAATCTAAGCTCAAATTCATTATTTTGATTACTAAAGTTTTATGGGTTCTATTTGAACATTGGTTTGAATGAAAATCGGTTTGTTTGAAGGGAACCAAGAAAAATCCCATACAAGAGCAAAAGGAAAGGTAAATTTGAGTTTGGATTTCCAACCAAATTAAGGAGGTAATATGGTTATAGTTATTATGGAAATGGGCAAAATTTCTTAACTATGTGTGTATGTTTGATTGCTTGATTTTGAATTGTAGTGTTTGTTGAAAAAAATGCACTTTGATTCGTTATCTTGTTATGCTTGAAAGATGTTACGACCTTTGGTTTAATCACAAGAGAAAATAGCATAAGGACCATGATAATATGAATATATGACGGAATTAATCGTTGAGCATGATGTCACAAGAGAAAATAGCATAAGGACTCATTTTGTTCATGGTGTAAACTTCGGTTGCTCCATTTCGACCCATAGGACTCTTAAGCCATTTTTTTGTGCATTTCATTTGAATCGTTGAGCATGATGCACAGTTAAGAGCTATGTTTTGATGGTTAATTATTCATGATATGTCTTCTGTGATAACATTTTGGTTAACCACGAGTCTTTGAGCTAGAACTGTTAATGATTAAATTGCTACATTAAAATGAGATATAGATGTGTATGTATATATATATATGTTTGGTTGTGTGACTCATTACCAATGGCTATAAATATATTAGCCATTGAACTTTGTAGGTCAACCCACTATTTTTCACTCCTCAGGTGCAGAACAAAAAGGTTGTTGATCCTTGCAAGACATTGGCAACTTCAAGATAGCTACATCTAGTAACTAAGTTAGTTCGATGACTATTTTGGGGTATCTTTATGAGCATATCAAACATGAGCATCCATTTGTATTTGTATTAAGTTATTGATGTGGTTGTTACTATGTAACTAACGCTATGTTTACACTTTATTTTGTTTTCATAATGAGATTAATAATTGAAGAAGTTTCTTTGTATACGTGCATGTTTATCTTTTGGTTGCATTGTTATGGTTGTTGAAATTGTATATATAAATTAGTGTTGGATTGTTAGGTCAAGGTTGCGGATTCAAAGGTTTCATCACGACGAAGCTAAACTTGGCTGCGGTGAACCTTTCCTGAAAAGTGCTTTTGGCTCGATCTTGTAACTTCGTCGCAATGAAGTCAGATTTTCACCGTGGCGTATTTTTGAAGGGTGCATTTGCTTAACCTTGGAACTTCTCCGTGGCGAACTTTTCTCGAGAGGTCCTTAGAAATATTGTCTAGATTTGTTGTAGCGAAATATTTAGTTTGTCGCAGTAAACCCACTAGTGCTGACACTTAATTTTTTTTTTACAAACTGAAGCTTTCAACTTCCCTCTCACGTGCTTGTTACTCGACTGTCTCAAATTTTGCCTTGGGATAAGTAAAGAGACCCTGGCCGAACAGTGGGCATCTGCTCTATGGATCCTTGTAATACTCCCACACTTTATAAATGGACTCCCCGTCACCTTGTTGGAAGTTTGCAATTTCCTTGATTATCTTGGTGGTTTTTGTCAGCGGGAAGTATTTATCTAAAAAGGCACGTATTAGCTGTTCCCAAGGTATAATGTCAGTGGGGCTCAGTGAATGATACCAAGCCTTCGCTCTATCTCTAAGAGTGAAAGAGAGCAGTCTAATTGTCACCACATCTTCTGACATCTAGTGGTACCAGAAGGTATCATAGATTTCTAGAAAACTCACAATATGTGCATTTGGGTCTTCATTTGCTAGTCCATAAAATTGGACATTTTGCTAAAGCATATTCAGGAGGGCCGACTTAATTTCAAAGGAGACCGTTTGAAATCCATAAGCATCCTCTACTGCTGGAGATTTCTTGATCCATGTTTTTTTGGAATTCCTCGACCATTTGTACATCTTTGAGCTTTTTTTCTTTTTCTCGTTGGGCTTTCCTAAAGGTTCGTTCTACACGTGTGATATCTAGATCTAAAGTCTCCGCTATGCGATTCGAACCCTCGTGACTCTTGTGTTCATACAAGGGCACAACTTCTATGTGAATCTAAAAAATGAAACTAAAAATGAAAACTATCCGAATGCGTTAAATTATAGAACCAAATTGTCTTCCCCGATAATGACGCCAAAAACTTGTTCACTCAAGGTTTCACGTGCTAAGTTTTACTTCTTATAACCTTGGTAATTACCGCAAGCGCATGGGTCCGTTCGTGTAGTACCTAAAGAAGGAAACTAGTCTTAAAATCCAAAGTAGCTAAGTTCACAATTCCTAATTAACAAACTAACACGGAAATTAAAATTAATCCAGAATCAATTATGAGAAATTAAAGTACCAAATAGTACAAAAAAAGCAACTTACAACCAACCCAAAATTAACCTAGAAATTACCAAGGGAGAGAAAAAGGATTTAATTCGAAATTAAACAAAACCCAACCAATTACGCAAACCAGCTAGTGATGGGTCTAGACGATCCTAGGGTGAATTACTCTCTCTCAAGTTATAATTCTTAACCCTAATTAATAATTCTTAATTCAAATTATGAAAATTATGATCTCTTGATCTGCAATTGGTCCAAAACCTAAATTAGTTCTAAAGATGTATATTAACATAACGGGAATCTGTGCTCGATCTCTCATTACATGACTTGATGGGTTTGATCTAATTCTCTACCTAATGATTTACTTAACTCTCGTTAGCCCAAATCGATGATTTTTTCCTGGCTCATCCTTTCAGTTTACTCTCGAATTATCAAACACATAATTTATATCTTAATCAAGCAGTAGAAAAAAAATCAATTTATTGTGGCCCTGCATGTCACGATCGTGGCCGACGCTTTACCATTTCTATCCCAAGCTTGGCTTGAAATGCACGATCGTGGCCTGACTTATTGCTTTCTGTCACGTTCGTGGTTCAGAGTGCACGACCGTCGCCTGTTTGCTTCTTTCTCTTCCTTCTCTATCACGACCGTGGCCTATGTGCACGAACGTGGCCTATGTCATTTTGCCCTAAACTCTCTAAATCTTCACCATTCTCTTTGTTTTCCTTGCAACACTAGCACATATATCAAGGTACCTTAACATATAAAGTTCAAGCTCAAGAATTCCAATTAACTCGTAAAAATACTTAAATACACAAAATAAGCTAATTAAGCTCTAAATGTATACTCAACACCCACTTTAATACTCAATGCATGACAAATTAAACCCTAAAAGATCATGCCAAACACAACAATAAGCTTTTATCATATAAGTTATAAGAGAGTCTAGTTTACAGGTTAGCAATTTTCTCCTTTACTAGGATAAGGGTTTGATGTGCACGTGTTCCTATCTTAATATTAATCTTTTCGAGCTCTAGCTTAAAAGCCTTGAGTTTGGTACAACATTTAAAGGATTTATATCCTTCAAAATGAGATATAATCCCTCTAATGATTAACTAAGAACTTATTAAATCTAAAGAGTATCTTCTTTTATAAGTAGAAATTTTTAGAAGAAACTAAATAGGAGAGTGATTAGTCATCATAAGAGGTAAAAACTCATAACTTCTATTAGTAGAAATGGAAGGCTAGTCATCATCAATTATAGCTCAATCTAATTTTTTCCCGAAAAGAAGATTTCCTTCTTGCTTGTTTCTCAAGATAAATTGATGACCTATTTAAGATTCTCTAAACCTACATTGAATAGGTCGTTCTTAAAGTCATAAACTTTAAGCTTAAATTTGGAATATCCCTCTGCTTTATAATAAAATGGAATGATGTTAAAATCCCCAACTACTGGTCAGGGATGGCTGATAAAGGAAACTAGCGTAGCAACATATTTCCATAAGGAGAGCTTCTAGGATGCTAAGTTATGGGTATAGGAAAAGGTAATTTCAACATAGATGTTAATAAGCAAGAAAAATTGATAAGATATGGAAAAACTGATATAGGCCTTGGTATTTTTAACTATAAGGTGGATGGGGGTCAAGAGCTACAATGATCATACCATTGTTATGATACTGATAATTTAATAATACTAACTAATTTTTATTGAAGAACCATAAATCTTGATAGAAGAAATTGGTTTTTATTTTTTTCTCTTAAAGGCCAATCAAAAGGAGTTTCTCCAAAAGTAACACATCCTTCAACATTTGCTACGTATTAGGGTTAACTTTAGCATTTCATGTGAAGATAGACATTAGTTAGGGTTTTTGGATGAAGCAAGTTTCTTTTTCCTCCCGGAGTCTCTCTTATCAAGTTTGACAGGTGTTTTATTACTTCGTTTAGTGATAAGGATGGTAACGTTTATAAGTTCACAATGTTCTGCTAAAGATTGCTCTATTATGGATCGAGTTGATGGAGATGTGTGTACTTATATAACTTTTTTATCAAGAACAATTGACCATATAAGAATAAAATATTTAGCTGCTTCCTGACCATTTTCTACTACCTTTGATGTTAAGTCTTGAAAATGATCTGAGGTATTCTAGTATGCCACCTTGGTTTTACATTTAGAATCCTCATAGATGATTGCAACTTCTATAGGATCTAAATTGTTTTTCATAATTTCTTAGCATATCCTAGACTTGAATCTTCTCCTAGTTCGTTTTCACACTTTTTTTTTATGATTAAGTAGAGGGATTTTAGGGATATAAGAGGAAAATCTTAGCTTTTATGAGGCCTCCTCCTTCTCTTGGTTATATTAGGCAACTATTTGGATTTTTCCACTTAAACATAGACTTTAGAAGTCCATCTCTTCTAATGCTCATAATACGTTCATCTAGGCATAGAGGTTTTGCTAATGTGCCAGTAAAGTAACCGAGGCTAGAGTTTAATAAGTACTCTAAGGGAACGTTATGAAAATTAACCCAAATGGGAATGAAATTTGAGCTTTTCTTGTCAAGAATTACAACTAGCTTCCATCTTTGGAGAAGGGGTGGCTTACTATAAAAGTTATTGTGTAACACCCACTTCCATAGGACATATATCTGAACATCCTAAAGATATTTGAGAACATACCCTATGAAAGCGGCATGTTAGAGCAATCACATTCACTTATATGACATCATACAGAACACAATTAGTCAAAAGATCAACTCCTCATTCCATTCACAAACATATTTACATTGTAGCATTTCACCATATAATTCATATACATATTATAAAAAACATATGAGAGTTTACTACTATTTACAACATGTTCTATATGAAATGAGGAAATAAACAAAAATAATCTAACTAAACTCCTCAGTATCAGCTGACTAGACCTTTGCGTCATTCGTGACTTCCAAAATGGAGAGAACTAGACTTTTAGTAGTTTGCCTTAGGAGCTAAGTTTTCCTCGTACTTGAAAATCAACATTTACAATTTTGATGAGTTTTATGAACTTAGTGAGTGAACTATCCTTGATGTGCTCACTCATATCAATCATAAGGAACATTTCACATTCCTATTTACAGATAAATCATATAATGAAATATTGCATATCATGTCAGATTTCATCATGCTTTAATAAGTAAAGTATATGTACACTATTTCGCATTTCTATTTCAGAATAGTCCAAACAATTCATTTCAATCAGGCATTTAATACATATCAAATTATATATGAAAATGCATAAATGACTCCACTTTCATTTTTATTTGTTGTAATCGAGAACTTTTTCACTATCCCATATCCGTTTAGGATACCGAACTCATTAACAACTATCCCATACTTATTATGGAAATTGGGGAAATTAGACATTAGCTCTTCATGGGCTTTTCTGAGCTTTAAGCTCTTTTTCGCTGGTAACTCTAGTCACAACTCCTTTATTTGATTATGACATATCAATATGATAAAATGCATTGTTTCTCATTATATGCAATCAATCACTTTCATTCATTGCAAATAGTCATTTTCATATATTCAATTAGGAAACACTTCCGATACAATCTCAAATATCAAACTCCTTGGACAATAAACATTCGGAATTATCAGATTCACATACATAACAGTTCAATAATTGAACTTTAAATAGAAACAATTCAATCCTAGTGAGAAAACATCTAGGATGGCTCACTGTAAGCTCTAGATTAGCTATTTCCTTAACGAACTAACAATGACTGGATGTTGGCATTCGAATTGGGCATCTAAATCATGCAATTATACACATTAATAAGTCAATCATTCATCTAAGTATTCAATCATACACATGAATGTAACATTTTCAATGCACGCTCAATTAAATATTCTCGGGTATGTATCCTTATTCACAAGTCTTAAGCATTTAGACATTATCACTTGTTTATGTCTAGCTTGCAATTAGGTTTACACCTCAAGTAAACTTGATTATTCTAAATTCATCAACTAATCATTCACCAATCCTTTTCTAGCCTTATAATCACACAATATTCAAATTTTCATTCATTCATACCTAATACACCATACTCAAAACCTTTGGATCACATTTACAATCATATGAACACTTTCATTCCTATAATACTCATAAATTTCCAGACTTTTGGCACATATATATTAACAATCTATTCTTAGTTTATAACCTTAATTAACAACCTAAACATATCAGACACTTTATCAACTAATCCATCACCCAACTAGGTTCTTTTCAAGCCTTAATCAAGTCTAAATGTACCAAAATAAAGTAGCTTATCATTAGTTGGTTCAAACATCACACAAAAGAGAAGAATTCACGTCTAATGTCTTTCCCACAATCATGGGATGTGTCATCCGAAACTTTTCTCATCCATTTCTCTTCAAAATTTAACAGATTTTAACCCTTGCATACTATATCAAACATACCTTCTTCATAGTTCATCATTTACATTTCTTTTCCTCATCATTTTACCTTAATTTCGTCTTCAAATAATCTACACTAAGGCTTATAAATTATCACTTATCATTCATACAAAAACAGAACACAAATGTATCCCTTCGTTCATCAGCTTTCAGCACACCTCTAACACCATTAACACCATCAATCTATTCCTAAAAAATCATCATATTTGTTATGCTACATATATCACAAAAAGTCAATGATTCACTTACTTGTTTAACTGTAAAAACTCTTCAAATCCTCAAGTAACCTACCTCCTCCAAGTTTACACGATCATCACCATTTTAAGGAGGAAAAGGTTGGGTTCGCAATCAATAAGAATAAATAACAAAATCTTTGGAGTGCAAGGTGAAGGATTTTGGCAAGAATCATGGTCATGAGTGTGACGGTGAGATTGTCGTAAATGTAGAAGAAAGAAGAAGAAGAAAACATGTAACAAAAGTAGAAATGAAAGATAAAGAAATCGTTTTTCATGTATATGAATCGTGAATATAGGTATGCGGCAAGTGTTGTGACACTCGTCACTTGCCACATATTTTATACTTATGGTTCCTATTGTGTTTTAATAACTAGTCTATTTGTCTGTCAATCTCTAAGTGATGCAGAAACCCCAAGAAATCTGAGTTCTTGAAACCCCCTTAATTCTATCGGTTAATTACCCCAACTTTCTATCCTAAGAACATACTAGATCAAACCCCAGTTTCGTGAATTGAGACCCAATCTCAAAGAATTCATAAACTAATTCACATTGCAAGTACTTACTTGTTATTGCAAATCAATTTCTTGAAGTAACCGAGAAAGCAATCACACGTCTCTTAATGAAATCCAATTCTAGAAATTTTAAGCATTAAAATCATTCAAAAGTTGTCTTACAACCCTTATTCTATTCTATTTATATTGTAGAAAATAGGATGACCTAAACTTCTAAAGTAAACAATGGGCTTATTACAAACAACCCATAGAACAAGTTTAAAACTTAAACTAAAGAAAAGCAAACAATGGGCCTATTACAAACAATCCATAAAACAAGTTCAAAACTTAAACTAAATAAAAGCAACTAAATTACAAGCACAAATAATATAATCAACCCTTTTTATATTGGCTAAGTACTAGCCTCTACACCCCTCCCTTAGCAAAGTTACAAGCTTTGGCATGCCTTGGTGTTCCTCCATGGATCTCTTGGCCTCATTATGGATCTGAGATGTGATTAAGCCTTGAACAAATCCTCACATAGCTTGCTTAAGCTTTGAAGCTTGCTGCCTTGTAATTGGTCCACTAGACATAGAAAGCTTGTCTTGTTGAGTACTGTTATGGTGTTGAACCTCCTTGCCAAGGCTGGTTATATCATTTCCTCCCTCCTCATAAGGATTCATCCTCGAATCAGCCCCTACACTATCAAAGGGAGAGAAGCCAACAACATTAAAATTAGCAGACACTTGATACTTGCCTGGCAATTCAATCCTATAGGCATTATCATTAATCCTTAAATGGTCCATCACCTCTAGGATCCAACATTGATTTCCTTTGCTTAGGAAACCTCTCATTCTTAAAATGCACCCAAACCCATTCACCAATTTCAAATCTCATCAACTTGCACCCTTAATTAGCCCTGTGAGCATTTGCTTCATTACACTTCTCTATTTGCTGCCTTGCCTTTTCAGAATGCTCTTCACCAATTTAGCCCTATGTTGTCCATCCTGCTAGATATCTTATTTAATGGCAAATGACACAAATCCAAACGTGTTAAAGGGTTAAATCCATAAACTATCTGAAATGGAGAATAACCAGTAGTAGAATGAATGCTCATATCATATGCAAATTCAACCATAGGCAAACATTTTTCCCAAGTTTTAAGATTTTTACCCACGATACCACGCAAAAGAGAACCTAAAGTTCTATTTACCACTTTAGTTTGACCATCTATTTAAGGATGACATGTAGTAGAAAAAAATTTTTAGTACCTAACTTCCTCTAAAGAACAGACCAAAAGTGACTTAAGAACTTTACATCAAGTCAGAAACAATGGTCTTAGGAACACCATGCAAACGCACAACATCCTTAAAGAACAAATTAGCAATATTTGTGGCATCATCAATTTTACGACATGCAATGAAGTTTTTCATTTTACTAAATCTATCAACAATAAAAATATGCTATCTCTACCTTTTTGATCCTATGCAGCTCTAAAACAAAGTCTATAGATATGTCAATCTAAGGATGCGTAGGCATAGGCAAAGGGGTATACAAACCATATGAATAGGTCTTTGATTTCGCTTATCTGCATGTAACACACCTAGAACAGACTTTCTCAACATCTTTTCTTATATCAGGCCAATAAAAATGTTCATAAAGTATGTCATATCTCTTTTGCACTCCAAAATGACCCATCAAACCCCCACAATATGATTCACACACAAGTATGTCACGCATAGAATAATTAGGCACACAAAGCTTCTTTTCCCTAAACAAGTACCCATCATGCCTATAAAACTTTTGAAATGCAGCATGCTCACACGCACCATAAACATTCCCAAAATCAGAATCTGAAGCATACAAATATCTAATCAACTCAAATCCAAGCATTTTAGAACTTAAAGTATTGATTAGAGTATACCTTCTTGATAATGCATCAACTACTACATTTTCCTTACCTTGCTTGTACTTGATCACATATGGAAAAGTTTCAATGAACTCTAGCCATCTTGCATGT
>JAOSBO010024455.1:0-11940 GCA_027563915.1 Erythroxylum rotundifolium
TAGACTACAAATATCTATATTTATGATCTTTAATACATTTGAACTTCTCTTGGTACCTTTCTTTGATTTGTTGGTCTGCTTTTCCTTTACAATCCATACAAGTTTCAAAATCAGTAAAATCCAAAGTACTAAGTACTTAATTACTTACCAAGCTTTTAGTTCTGTCGGTTGAGATATGTCTTAATCTTGGTGTTATAGCATAGAGGAATTTTCATTTATAACATAACATTTTATCCTAACGTGAACATGAGTTGCATTATAATAGGTATTATCTTGTAAATTAAAATGGAAAAGACCATCAAATAATGTACCATTCCCAACAAATTCAAATTTATAAATTAACTTTAAAGGTTCATATGAAAATTGAAAGGAATATTTAAAAGGAACAAGTCTTGAAACTAAAATCAATTTCCTAGAGAAATTGAGCATATAAAATGTCTTTTCTAATTTTAAAACAAAACCATTACATAAAATTAAATTGCAATCCCCAATGGCATCCACACGTGATCACATCTTGTTTTTGGGTAAGATACACTACTCACTTCCTACTAGCTTCCTTAGTTTTTACAAATCATGTAGCTCATTTGTAATATAGATTTTACAACTTGAATTAGTCCACCATATGTAACAAAATTCAGCTATATCAGATTCAAATGAAACTAGTGAGGTTAGATTACCTTTATTTTCAAGCTATTCCTCATGTTTGACATAATTCTTCTCTATGTGTCCTTTTTTTGCAAAAATAAAAATGGTACTTGGATTCCTTCTTATTTTCATCTTGGGCATGTATTTGACCTTTTCCCCTTAATTTGGCTTGATTTTTCTTCTTTCCTTGAAAAACTATATGTGCATTATATGATCTCTCTCCTTATTCCATCTACAATCTTCCTTCCTCTTGAACACCCATGGTCATTAAGTCTTTTATTGTCCACTTATACTTGTGTATTATAAGAGATTTTAAAAGGTCCATATGGTCGTGGAAAGGTACAAAATGTAATGCATAAGGAAAGAATTAGACATCTCAACCTCAAGTTTATTTAACCGAACCACAATTTACCTTATCTTCATAATGTTGTCACTCATAACTTGGGCACAGTTCAGTCTTGTGGATGAAAACTTTATAATCTTAGGTAGTGTTCGCAAGTGATTTTTCTGATGTTTTGAATTGCTCATCAATAGCCTTCATTAGAGCAGAGACATTGTTATGTTGTTATACAAAACCACAAATGCTAGAAATTTTTTTTGTTTTTATGAGCATCACATTTAGGCAATTAGATTGCCCCCAACATTCATAAAGAGTAATGTCAGCTATAGTGTTGATATCATTTGTCTTAAGTGGTTCATCCTTTTAAATAGTATAATCAATGTCCATCCACTCCAAATAAAGAAGAATTCGCTCGTTCCAAATCTTATAGTCTTAACCCCCCAATTTAAGAATTTCATAACTTATATAAGAGAAACTAACAGTTTGAATAGTTGTATAATTTAAACATACATGCTACTCTTCAATAAATTAACATACCATATATATCTTGTACCAATGTAAACATATCTTAAAAGACATAAATCAAATGACAAAAAAATTGTCTATGGGATAAATTTTTAGTTTAGATATATTTATGTTAAACTTTATGATAGAACTATCAAATCATATTCCAATTTCTAATGCATGTAAAAAATTTTAAAAATAATTTGATATTTCATCCTAATTAATCATTCCAATAGAATTAAAATTCCTGTGGCATAAAAATTATTATACTATAATAATTAACTACAATTAAATGTCTCAACTCTTTATATGATTAAGTACATAAATATATAATTTTATATAATTAGGGTTGTTGTGGAATTAACTACAATTAAGTGTCTCAACTCTTTATATGATTAAGTACATAAATATATAATTTTATATAATTAGGGTTGTTGTGGCTAAGTCCTAATAATTAATCGCTAAAACATTTTATCAAAAATTCTATTCATAATGCAAAATATAGACATAATAATTATGTCATAATCTGATTCATACTGAATGTTCATACAAATATAATTTCTACACATAATGAATAAGAATATAAACTTTAGTTCAGTTGGTAGAGCCTCACTATACGCCTACATGGGCATGAGTTTAAACCTCAGCAACTACATCATAATTTGATTTAATAAACAAACAAAATGAAGTCGTTTCATGAAAGGATCTTCTTCAACCTCCAGTCGGGTCATAATGATTAGATTCATGACCCGTCAGATACTAAACAAAACAAGAACATAAAACATCACAAAAATTGATTTTGTAAACGTAGAAACACTTCCAAAATACTTAACTGAAGATTTCTACCTTTAATCGAAAGAAAAGCTGCCAAAAATAATTCTAAAATGAAAATTTGAAAATTTTTCCAAAACTTGAAGTTCTCTAAAAACTAAAACAAGGCAAAGGTTATTATGATCTGATACTAAATATAAGACAATTCAACATATAGTCAATAGCAAAATATGTTAGGATAACAAATAAATTGAATACGAAGGAAATCAAAATACCTCCTACCATTGCTTTTTTTGCTTAAAAAGTTTGGGTTTTTGGAAATCTCTAATCTTTCAATTCCAAAATCAATGGTGTATCTTTTTAGAAGAGAAAAGGGGCTTAGAGACCCTAAAATTATGCAAGAAAAAACATATATCAATGTGCTTCCATTAAGCACATTGAGTGTGACCACAAAAACATGACATCCATATCTATTAATTACATAACACTGGATCATTTATGGGTATTAAAAATACCCAAAATATGAAAAATTCTAACATTATCGTTATTTGAAATATATGCATATGTTTTATAAATTATAATATTAGTGTTATAAAGCAGAACTTAGAATGTATATAATATTTTATTCAATGCTACAAAATTTTAAATGTAAACAAATTCATTCATAGATCTAAAACACATTCAAGATATATAAATTACTAGCGCAAAATTTTTAAATTTACTCTTTGTTATTTTAGTCATTTAGTTACTTTTCCCCGTAATTTTACTTCTACATAAACTAGAGTTTCTTCATTATTTTCTGTCATCGTTCAGGACAAGAATAAAATCATATTCTTCTGATATATTTGGTGTCAAACATTTTATCAAAATTTGCAAGGGCATATGTTGTTTGTTTGTCTTCTTTATGTCTAATAATTAAATAAAAATTTGCAAGCTATTCAATTTTCATAATTTGTATGATTGTCTTCTGCATGTCTAATAATTACAACGTTGTTATTATTTTATTTCTAATCTTAATTAATGAATAAGTTATTTTTTTAAAATTCTTATAATTTTATCTTTTATTCCATATCTCTAAATAAATATTATTCACCCACCCTTCTTTCATATTTTAATTATCTTTTAATTTTCTAAATTTCATACCATAGTTAAGAAATAAAACAAAATTATCTTATACCGTATCGAGTGTATCATAAAATTTTATATTGTACTAGTTGTACAGTTATTACATCAAAACATAAAAAAATTTTAATTTAAGTTTATAAATTAAAGAATTAAAGGGTTAATCAAAATATATTTTTATGATTAATTTTTGTAAAAAATAGCTATTACATTTAAAAATAAATATTTTATGAAAAATTTCATAAATAAAGTTATTGAATTAAATTTTGATATATTTTTAATTATAATCATCATAGGCATCTAAATTTTAATTATATAAAAATAAAAAACCATTTATAATTTTAAAAAATAATCTAAAATAGTATTAGTACTGACAAGTATTGTATATATATACTAATATCAAAATTGGTATAAGTTTTTTAGAAATTAAAATGTATTAAAATTTCAAGAGGAAATGGCTAACTACTTACACGAGTTTTAAGATATACAGGCCCTAATGGTACTCATTAAATGAAGTGATTGATACTATGCTAATATTATAATAGTTGGGTTACAATAGTTGCTTTTCTTTGAAAACTCAGCAAAAAATTCCATTAATAAGGACTTTTGAGTGCAAAAAAACCCATATATGCGTTTAATTAACTAAGATTTAATCGATCTACAAATCATTTAACTTTCAAAAACGTATACCTCTAACCTTTAGTACTTCGACGTGTTGCCTTTCATTTTCTAAAGATTAAAGAAGCGCTCCCACTATGAAATAAAGTTTCCAAACATATCATCTTCATAACTGTTCATTGCTGAAATTTCGAAAGGGCTAATTGAAATTAAAGTCAGGTGATCATCAACAACTATTTTCTTCTTGTAAGCTTTCTTTCTTATCTAATAAATTTGAAACTCTTTCATAAGTTTGTTTCACTTGTGAAATCACACAAAGAAAGACACTTTCCACTATGAACCTCCTATCCTCATTTTCTCAACTCAATAGATACGTCAAGAGTTCATCTTTTTGTTGTTCTTGTATCTCCATGAAACTATAAGTTTTGATTCAATTCTTAACCTTTATTATTGCATGCATGTATAATAATACACAAATTGAGTCCCCAATCAACTAATAAAATAAGGGTTTATAGAGGGTCCTTTATCTTCATGCCTCTTAAAAGGACAATCTGTTCCTATCATCACCTTACACGCTCCATCCTGATCTTGAGGAGTTTCTAGCATTTTGGAAAAAACCATAAGCATGTAATATCTCCTTATCCAACATCTAGTGTTAAAAGCTACCACTTGATTCTAATCCCTTTAAATGTTCTATGATTTTTGTCCCTTCATATTACATAGACAGTGCAATTGAATGTAGTCTTTAAGAAATACACATCCCTTCCCATCCTCCAAGATATCTTATTAGTCCTCCTTAATATTTTATTCCATTGTGTTTCTCTACATTAATAGTTCAATAATTGCTGAATTATAGACTATACAGAATTAGAATATTGACATTGGAAGAAGAGGTGAGGTGTAGTTTCTGGTACAATTTGGTATAAAACACACAATTGATCTTTAAAACCCCTAAATCATCTATCCTTGGTTCTCAACCAATGCTTGGCTGCTAACCAACTGAAAAAAAAGAGGCTTTAGGAATCAAGGTTTACTTTTAGATGATTTAATACCATTGCACTTTAGGAGCTTAAGGACTGAACAATTGAAAATAGGATTCATTAGTGAAATATTTAAATGGATCAAGTAACTATATTATGTCCTCTAACAATGCATTAAGACGATAATTTGGTAGATAGCTCACCATTGTATTAGCTCCTTTAAATCCACAGTTCAATCTACTCCCTCAAATTATTTTATTTACCTTCGAATTTAGGTTAATTCTTGATTTTAAGTGAATAAGGGCTTGCAATTCATTCAGTGGAATTTGATAAGTCCAGCTATGATGCCAGAAGTTGGTTTTGCTTCTATCCCCTATTAGGACTTTAATTAGTGGATAAACCATGTCTCTTTTTCTTAACATTTGGAAAAAGCTCCAGGAATGCTCCCTTTCTATCTTAAGCTACCGTAGACTAAAGTCCTCAATATAATAATCATTAGCCTATTTAGACCGTAAGGCCTCTTTATCAATGATCAATCCCTATAATATTTTAGTTAAAAAACTTTTTGTATTGTTTAAATTGACATAAGTCCTATTTAATAAACATATTCCTCTCATTTGATTTTAACTCTTTTGGAGTTTTTGCGTTGCTTGTCTATAGAAAGTTTTGATGCATTTTTCAATCTCCTTATTTAGCCTTTTAGGCAAGAAAAGGTGAGATCTCCAATAAGTATGCAAACTTCTTAGTAATGGGGAAATCAATTGTAATCTTTAGATATTAAAACGGTATTTGTTTTGCTATGAATTAATTCTCTTTTAAATATTTCCAATAAAGGAACACAATCATCAAATATGGGTTTTTTAGAAGTAATAGGAACTCTTAGATACTTGAATGGAAACTAATGTGAGTTTAAGAGTGTTCTTCATTAGTGTGTTTATCCCCAGCCTTGAATATATAGAGAATTGATTAAGAGTGTTCTTCATTAGTCCTAAAGAAGAAGGGTCTACCCCATAAAATATAATAAGGTTATCTACAAACCTAAGCCCAGTGATCGTCTTCTACTTGCACTTGGTGTAAAATACAAAGTTAAGATTCCTGTGTATTTTATATGACAACATACATGATAAAACTTCAATAGCTAAGGTAAATAAATAAGGGGATATAAGATCTCTTTGTGTAATCCCTTTAACTCCCTTGAATAGCTCAATGGGAGTACCACTAATAATCAAGTTGTAAGAGGTGAATTTAAAGACACATATCCATTGTATGAATTTATGAGGAAAGTTAAAAGCATATAGGAATTAGTGAATGTAGTTATAGCTTAGAGAGTTAAAAGCTTTAGAAAAATATATCTTTATACCGCAACTTCTAGTTGGTCTAGAATCATAATCCTTAAGTAGTTCCTGCACTAATAGTATGTTATTCGAGATGGATCTACTTGAGATAAAGACACCTTGAGTTAAATTAATGATTTCCTTAAGAGAGCTCCTTAGTCGTCTAGCCAAGATCTTGGAAACTATCTTATAGATTGTGTTAAAATATAATATAGGATGAAAATAATTCATAGAGGACGAGTTATGACATTTAGATATTAGACACAAAAATGTTTTGTTCAATCTTCTAAGCATCCTTCTACTCGAAAAGAATTCTTTAGCTACTTTAACTACAAACTTGCTTGTAATATTCTAAGTATTCTTAAAGAAATGGCAATAAATCCATTTGCCCTGAGAGCTTTGTTAGGGTTAAGGCTAAATAGAGTTGCCTTGATTTCATCAGTTGTAAAAAGTTTAGTCAGAACATCTCTAGAATCCTGAGAGATTGTCTTCCTTACATACTATTCCAGATTTATGCTTATTGTAACTTTGTCATCCTTTTCTCCCTGGATTCTTTGATGATAATTGAATGCTATCATTCCTATTCTCTTATTATTAGTGTAAATGTTCTTTTCCTTATCCTTTAATAAGCTAATATTATTCTTATTCCTTTTAGCCAGGATATAATTATAGAAGAAATTGGTATTCGGGTCTCCTAATCAAAAGCTAATTAACTTTAACTTTTTGCCTTAAGATGGAGCTATGATCATACATTGAAGTAATATATTCTTCCATCCTTATAGCTTCCAATGGTTTTAGATGCAATTTATAAGGATAATAATACATTTCTTTTCGTATAATCTTGAGGTTTAGATTTGCGAATCAAAAGCAAAGAAGAGGCTCACAATCTTGAACTCTTTGCATTTGTGATGGAAAATGAATTTTCTTTCCTTCTCTATATTGTAAAACATTAAACTGTATAGGACTTTTACATATAAAGTGAAAAGATATGGAATAAAAAGGGGTTTGCTTGTCTAACTCTTTTAACCCATTTGAAAGGTTTTGTATGTTCTCTATTGCGAAGAATACTAAAGGAGGTTGTCTTAGTGCGTCGTTGAATCATTCTTCTGAACTTCCATGGAAATAAAAAAGCCTCTAAAGCGTGTTAAATGAAACTCAAATTGATAGAATCAAAAGCTTTTTGAAAATCAATATTTAGGCACAACTTTTTAGTACATTTTTCTTGTGATAGTTCTTAAAAACTCTTGAGCTAGAAGGATATTGGCCTAATATTCCTTCATTTTATGAAATCTCCTTGACAAGGATTGATTATTGAGCTTAAGACTTCTTTCAACTTGTTGGCTAGCATTTTAGAAATGAATTTGTAAACCAAATTATAGCATAATATGTAAGAGCTTCTCATTATTTGAGTGTAAATATTTCGAAGTCAAATTTTCTTTTACTAGTTCTATTAGTTGTCCTTTTTTTATTATGCAGATTATAAGGGATTTAATTAAGATACTTTCCATTTTAATATTACTATATATACATATATATATATAGGATACACAAATTCAATGAAAGAATTGTTCAATAATTAAAATCAAAATATCCTTGTTTCATTGTATCAGTGTAGATCCTGTTAGGATAAACTCCATTTTTTTTTGTTTTCATAAACACATGAGTAGAATAGAAGACATTAATCATAGAAGGATCTTTGACAATAGTATATCAAGTGTCTTTAAGCACTGTGAGATGATATTCTTCAATCGCCACTACAATTGATATTAATTCTCTTTAAGTCACTTAACATATACTTAATATATATAACTTCAGTGAGTGTTATCAATATATAATTCTTATAATTCGTGGAAGAGGAAAAGCTTGGTATCTTAATGGAACAAATACATTCCAATTTACAACATTTAGGAAGCAGAGAATTCAATTGTAATGGCTTGACTAATTAATTATATTGAGCCAAACATTAGATGAACATATCTATTCTACAAGAAAACAAAGGAAATTTAGAATGCTGGTTAAGAAAGATATTCAAACTTGAACAATAGATTTCAATGTTTTTTATCATATTGAATGGGAGTCCTCTAATAGTGTTGCATAATATACTAAAATGCTTAAGGAAGAGCATACCTTCAATTTTTTAAAGGTTTGAATCCTAACCTTGATGAAGTTCGTAGGTGACTATTAGGGATGAAACCCTTTCTTACCCTTCGTTAATCATTTACAATAGTAAGAAGAGAAGAAAGTAGGAAGAGAGTGATGATGAACTTAACCAAATCAGATGTGATTCTTCCTATAGAATCAAAAGGATTGACCTTTATAATGAAGAAACAAAAATGTGGTCATGGCTCTCAGTCCAAGGAGAAAACTTAGTGTCATTATTGTAATATGCCTTACCTCTCTCGTGACATATACTAGGATTTGTGCAAAAAACATGTTGATTAGTACCCAAAGAATCAATGTAGTCCACGAGTTCATACTAAAGTAACAAACTTGGTGGAAATCTAACTCAAAAAGTGCTACTAAAGTCAACTTGGTGGAATCCAACTCAAGAAGTGTTACTAGAATTAGCTTAGTGGAATCCAATTTAGGAAGTGCTGCTAAAGCTAGTTTTTCTATAAAAAAAAGTTGCAGATACTCTAGCAACTACTTAATTAATACAAGTATACATTTGGGTCTAAGAGTCAAAACTCACAAAAGCCAACTACAACCATGCATAAATAGGTAAAGATTGTCTAATAAAATATTGGATTATGGATATTAGAGCTCTAGACTATATGACAAGGCCAGTTGATATGTTTAATAAATATTATAAGTGCAAAGATAAGGTTAAGCTGATGGGAAGATGTCACCTCCCATAAGAAGTGGGATAGTTTTCTAATCCAATATGACTTTGAACTTTGTTTTATATCTGCTGAAGTTAATTTATATTCTATTATTTTAGTAAGTTAATAGAGGACATGAATTGTGTAGTAACCATTTTTTTCTACCAATTGTGAATTTTAAGACCATATATTTGGGAAAGATGATTGGTATTATTGAGAAGAAATATGGCCTACATTATCAAAGAGAGATAAGGGAGGGTGGGCAAGATAGGTATACGCCCATAATTCAAAACTCCTTTCACTACCCTTCATAGTTCCTTTCTAAATGTTAGCTTATTCAATTCTTTATCCCTAAAGGTGTTTAGTTATATAGTGTTTGTTCATAACAAGCAACCTTCCTGAAGTAAAATTAATCCTTAAGCTTTTAAGTGTGTTGTTGGTAATTCTCCAATAAAAAAGGGATACAAGTACTAATCTGCAATCTTATAAAAAATTATTTATGATATGTGATTCTTTTAATAATTAACCTTACTACCCTAATATCACTTTCCAATAGGGTAACTTAAAAGAGAAAATTCATTAGGATCCAACAGTATCTCTTACAATAAGTTAAGATATCTTTCAAAATCCTCTTATATCAGAATATATATGTCGTAACTCTGTTATTCTAACCTTTGAACAATTAACACCACTATTAGAATATAATCCACCCTTTAGTCTAAGTCATTGAGAGACCTTTGTAGGCTTTTGCACGTAGGAGGCCAAAAGCTCCTCAGCAAGGTCAATTGTTTAACTTAGAATCTAGTCATGATAGGATCAATGACCTGGATTTACCCATTTTAGTTCAAAAAGGGGTAGGAAATTGTACCAGATATCCAATTTCTAATTACATAACTAGTAAAGTTTATCGTCTAAGTTTAAGGATTTTACATTGATGATGTTGAGATTCCAAAAAAAATTGATGAAGCATTAACCGATCTAAGATGGAAAGGAGCTATAGTGGAGGAGATGAGAGCTTTACAAAAAAAAAAACTTAGGAAATGGTTGACTTAAAGTTAGTTAGTAGTAGATATGTCTTCATTGTAAAGTATATAGCTAGTGAAGAAGATAAAAAGATATAAAGCTCAATTATTAGCATAATGATACACACAAACATATAAAATTGACTATGATAATACTTTTGCTTCAATAGCAAAGCTTAATTTCATACATTTCCTTCTATCTACTACAGATAACTTTGATTGAAAAGTATACCAACTTAACATTAAGAATGCATTTCTATATGGCAATATTAAAGAGAAGATGTCTATGAAGGTTCCACCTAGATTTGAAACACGAGATGAGAAAGTTAAAGTCTGGAAGTTGAAAAAGTCTATATATGCCTTGTGGTAATCATTGTAAGCATGGTACATTAAATTAAGCTTAATTGTAACTCTATAAGAATATCATCTAGGGAAAGCTAATTATACCATTTTCATTAAAATAAGACTAGTAGTTAAGAGAACTAGCCTTATAGTATATGTAGATGATATAACACTTATAGGAGATGATGAAGTGGAAATTATGAAGCTCAAAGGTAAATTGAAGGAAGAGTTAGAGTTAAAGAGTTAATATTATTCAAGTTCTTTCTCAAAATGGAAGTTGCTAGGAGTAAAAAAGGTATTTTCATTTCTTCAAAAAATTCACTATTGACTTGTTAAAGGAAATATGAAAATTAGTTTGCAAACTTGAAGGGAAGACATGGAAGGGTAAATACTCAAATAAGGATGCTCTAATAGATGTAAGTGGATAACATATGCTTAATTGGGAAGTTAATTTACTTATCAAGTGCTTAATTTGGAAGTTAATTTATTTGAACTTTATACAACTAGACATTGCTTATACCATGAGTTCAGTAAGGCAATTCATGTACTCACCTTCTCAAAAATACTTGTAAGATGTAAATCATATCTAGAGGTTTCTCAAAGAGGCAATTGAGAAGGGACTAATGTCTTTGAAAACAAAAAATAGAGGAATTGAAAGGTATCTTGATGGTTACTAGGCTAGAGATGAAGGTTATAAGTCAATATTGGGTATAGTACTAAGCTATGGGGTAATTTAGTTACAAAGAGAAGTAAAAAGCATAAAGTTATGTACAAAAATAATGTTGAGGTACCATATAAGGCTATTGCATAAGGAGTTTGTGAAGTAATTTGGTTGGAAAGATTGATGTAAGACTTACAACTCATAATAAGTTCTCTTAAATTATAGTGATAGTAAGTTAGATATCAGTATAGTGAATAATCTAGTCCAATATGATCACATGAAACATGTCCGAATTGATTAAAGTTTTATAAAGATTGAGATTAAAGAAGGAGGTATTGATCTATACTACATTTTTACTTATAAGCAAGATGCAAACATCTTGAATAAGCGGTTACTTAGGTAAGATATAAAGATCTTCTTTGTAAGCCTGAAATGAGAACTATCTATTCTTAAGCTTAAGGAGGAGTGTAGGAGATTTTTATTATTTGAATTTAAATATTTAGAAGTCAAACTTTCTTTTGTTAGTTTTATTAGTTACCATTCTTTTATTATGCAGATTGCCAGGGATTTAACTAAATTATTTTCAATTTTACGATTACTAGATTATTATATATATGAGGGTATAGAAATTCAATAAAAGAATTATTTAAAAAATAAAAGCACAATATTCTTTTTTTAAGACATAGTTCTGTAGTCATTTAGCTCATTTGATTATGGAGTTTTAGGCACCATAATGATGTAAATTTTGTTTAACTCCTTCAATATTATCTTATTGATGG
>JAOSBO010024465.1:0-31378 GCA_027563915.1 Erythroxylum rotundifolium
CCAACCCCCCCCCCACCCCCCCAGACCCTAACCCCATCCTACACGTCCTTGTTTATGTATTCTCCGCTATGTCTTCTCCATCCTTCGTTACATCTCTAGCCATTGTCGTCATCTTCTCTAGCATATTTCATCAAGGTATTTTCTTCTTCTCTCTATCTTTTTAGTTGTTGTGGTTCGGTCATTGTTTATGTTTTATGTTTAGTCAATCTCTAGGCTAAAATGTCTCCAAATCAAATGAATAGAAAGTTTTTGTGAAAATGTTCGAAAGGTAATTGGTTGTTTACTTACTTTGTCTTAGGATGTTTTATTTTTTGGTTGATGTTTTCTATTGACTTGTTTGCATTCACGAAGACAATATTGCAAGAGATGGATGTAAATGTACAGTTTTCAATTGTTTATGTAACATATAAACAAAGAAGAATGAAGATTGGATAAGAATGGAGAGCTTAAAGTGTAAGATTAGTTGAGAGAGAGACAGTAAGTGTCAACATTTGTGCCTTTTAGGTAAAGCCCATATTTTGTCTTTTGTATTTGTTGAGACTATGCCTTATTACAATTAGATTTTTCTGATTGCAGCAGTTTATTTAACTAAGTCTTGGTTTGTTATGATTCTCCTATTTGTTCTAAAATTAATTATGCCAATATGTTACAGATTGCTAATTAATTAAAGAAGGTTTTATGTTGTTGTGTTAGCAACTCAACATGTATAAATAGATCTTCAATTTAATAACGAATGTAGATTATTGCAGGGCCCTTTCTTAGACTATTCATTGTCTTCATTCTTTTAAAAAGTCTTTAATTTTTATATTTCAAGTTAGCAATATCCTTTTTTCTTTTGGGTATCAAGTTGGTCAGAAATCTCACCACATTTCTTCTTACCTCATTACTTGCATTAGTTGCTTAAAATGGTAGGAAAGTATTTCAACTTGATGTCTAATCAACTTTTCTCAACCGTCATTTGAAAGAGCAGGAACATAAAGTCCTTTTAATAAAAAAGGCTTTGTATGGTATGATGAAAGTAAAGGTCAATGGACAACTACATAATGTGAGAAAAATGGGTGAGGACATAGTTCAAATACAATTTTTTTTAGTATTTATGAATTTTAGTATCTAATTAATTCTTAATTTTTCAGGAATTAATGTGTAATAAATTAGTAGATTCAATAGAACAAGGTCATCCGATGACAGTGGATGAAGCGTACGACAAAGTCTTGGGTACTAGATCTGATTATGTTTTTGGCATGAGAGTTGGACCTCGACCATAAGGGAAGACTTTGGTTAGAAAGAGACTTCGAGACAAACAAGAGGAGTCAAAGAAGGTTAGTCAGGAGTTACTGTCTCAAGTCGATGAATCGACTAAAAAAGTTGAACAGGTGCAGGATTGATTCACTACCTAAGTCAAGCAACAAAGAATTGAATTTGAACAACAAAAGAAGCTCTTGGAACTTTTATGTTCTACACATAATATTCGTTTATATTAGATATATGTATTCATATTGAAATTCTTATGATACATAAATAATTATTAAAATTAATGATATACTAAAAAATTTAAAAATTGTTAAATAAATAAAATTGAATAATTATTAAATATATAAGATTTAAAAATAATATTTAAACTAGAAAATTATTAAATTAAATTTATTTTGGAGTAAAAAATAAATACAAGAAATAAAGGGCATTCTACGACGTTTCACTAAACATTCCATGACGTTTTAAAACGTCGTGGATTATCAAACATTCTGCGACGTTTAGGTAAAACGTCATGGAAACAAACAATTTGTGACGTTTCAAAATGCCCTAAAATTTAGCATTCCATGACGTTTCCCGCGGCGACACTGAATATCAAAGATTCCGCGACGTTGTCTTAAATATCATGGAATGAGGCTTTCCTCGTTGTTACAAAAAATGTCGCGAAATCTACCTTTTCGCAACGTTAGCATTCCACAACGTTTCCTGCAACGACACCGAATATCAAAGATTTTACAACGTTGTCTAAAATATCGCGAAATGAGGCTTTCCTCAACGTTACAGAAAATGTCGTGAAATTTACCTTTCTGCGATATTTACTAAAACATCGCGGAATATTAATGATGCCATGACGTTTGCTAAAATGTTGTGGAATCTTGATGATTCCGTGATGTTTTCTCCTAACGTCGCTGAATATAAAGACTTTTAGTGACGTTTTTGTAAACATTGCAGAATGTACACATATTCCACGATGTTTTACGTAAAACGTAGCAGAAACCTTTTGCCTACTCCACAATCCGTGACGTTTTTAGTGATGTTTTTTAAAACATTGCAAATTTGATTCTGCAACGTTTTTTAGCATTTTGCGACGTTTTTAAAATGTCATAGATTCTATATAATTCTTGTAGTGGATCTCTCATTTACTCGGTTCATGATAAACTAGCTATTGTTGAAGATCCATGTTTTAATGCTGTTGGAAGTGGTTGGCAAATATCAATGATGGTGTAGACTATTCTCGTGCCTTACCCTTCCTTATTTTATGTATAAGCTGTGGTGATTGTTTAGCCCAATGGTGAGATCTTAGTAAAATAAAGGAGAGCTCTTCTTTTTCATCGTATTTGAGTTATTTTAACTTTTGTATATTTATAAATGTGTTGGTCGCATCTACTTAAAATCTTAGTCATGATATTAAAAATTAAATCCAACTTTTGAAATTAGTTCTACTCACAGTTCACTCTACTTGAAATTTTTCATTAGAATATTGTAAGATTTAAAAGTAATAATATACGATAGGTTATAAACAAAAAATGTGAAATTAATTTGTTACATATGTAATAAGTAAAAAACTAAAATATAAAGACAAAATGAAATAATTGTTAAACAATTATGAAATATATGTTTTATTAATTATATCATCAAATTTAAAATTTATCAAAAGAATATACCAATTATACAAAATATGTTTAAAGTATTTGACCATATATTTCATTATTTAATAGTTTCTGATAATTTTTATCGATGTGGTACTGCCACTCTACTTAAAAACCTCCCTAATCAATTAAAGTAAGGGAAAAAATATACAATTGAATCCCAAAATATAAAATAACTAAACAAGTTATACATGAAAATGTACTTTTTAACCATTTCATTAAACTATCTCACTAATTTATGAAAATATGAAATAATTTGTTGTTGCAAAATAAGATTGGGAGACACTTACACAACATCTTAACTATGTTTCATCTTTAAAGCTCAAAAGAATATGAGCTACAACTATTAATTGATAGAAATGAATACCGATCAAAGCTAATTCCTAGTTGGTACATATTTCTTAGCTAAAAGTGCATTTTGGATCTTAAGATTTACAACAAAATACAGAATATACTCTAACGTTTCAAAGTATGCAAATTAAACCTCAGCGAAATAGGCATTAAATGATAGAAATTTTAATGGAGTTAACTCCCTATAAGCTTATGTCACATGTTGACTTGACATTATTTTTTAAATAAAAGCGGGCCCCATTGTTATATAACAATTAGGACCCACTATTTGAAATGTATAACAGTGAGTTACATTTACAGTAGGACACACAATCTAAAATATATAACAGTATCCCATTACCATGTGGCAATGAGACTGACTTTCAAATTAAAGTTTTTAATCTTATTCTTCACTTGTTCAATTTTTAGTTTCTCATTCTTGTTCATAAATCCCTATCCTATTCATCAAGTGTGACATCAATACTTCATTGGGAATTATCTTACTAGTAAGCCTTTAGGTCTTGTCTCCACCAAAACTACCATTGTCGACTAGAAGATTACTTACAAATACACAAACCTTCGTTAACAATACATTCAACTTGCTTAGGCCTTCACTTTCACCTTGGTGTCTGTTGTGTTAGCTAATGTCAATTGCTCTAAAATCTTTTAACATTTACAAACTATATCAACTTAAGTCTGTAGACAATGAAATCAAAATTATTATCAAATAAATCAAAACAAATTTGGTATTGTTTGCCAACTATATGACAATTCAGATCATAGTACAAAAACTTGTCAATCTTAATGACAATCTTCTTTTTACCCTTCACAACCTCAAACATGTATAACAAAAAGACAATAATAGTACTTAGGTGTTTACTTTGATGCCATATACTACATCACTTCTGATCTTAAAATTTTCACTACACTTAGATTTTTTTTTGTAATAAGAATATTATAAACAACAATGGTAATGGCATATCCATATATCATACTAGTTCCTTTTATGAGAACTCTATTGTTACAAATAACATTTCATATGCACCCTTGATAAGAAATAAATGCATATTTGTACCTTACTTTTGTAAACAAATAACACTTTAATTAAATTCTTTCCTCACTACTTTCTTATGAAAAATTTGAACATGGGTATGTGCCTGATTACCGGCGCATTGTAACGCTAGTCAAAATAAAATAACTAGACTACTACTATGGTAATGGTGAGTCTAAGTCGATCCTATAGGGAGTGTTTAGATAGCTTATGAAATGAAATTGATTAGTGTTTAGGAAAATGGGAGGGGTTTTGGATTTAATAAGAAAATAAAATAAAATAAACCTAATGAAAACAAATTAAAGAAAACATGGAAAAATGATAAAAATAGAGAATTTGATAGGGATCTGGTTCTTCAGTTTAATCTTAACCTACACCATAATTAAGCATAATTCATTAATTTGTTGTTATTTTATCTCTTTTAGCAATTATTGGTCATAGATTATCAATAAAACTCTGTTAATACCAATTTTTCCTTAGATCCTAGTTAATCATGAAGCGCTCATTAATTAACCCTAGTTATCGGGAAACCTAGAATAATCTCTCTAAATTTATCCAGACAACCCCATTATGAATCAGAAAAATAGAGCAATCTAGGAAATAATCACACAAGCTCAGATTATTCAACCTATATTGTGTTATCTCTAATGATTTGGAGTCATTAGTTGCTACACATGAATCGATAATACAATGATTATGTATTACATTCGATTCTAGCAACGGGTTTTCACAAAAAAAGATTCAGTACCATTAAAATTGCCATCATTCAAATACCCAATCAATTCACACAAGATAACAAAATCAATTTATAATGTCAGAAAGAAATAAAAAGTAATAAAAAATGTTTAACCTAAGTTGTCGGCATCGATGTCGCCTCCAAACTTAAGCCCTGATAAAAATAATCCCCAACCGAAACCCATTTGGGTTGTCTTCATTCACAAAAACTTTTCCTAGCTACTATTCACCGATGGGAAATTTAAAGATGATGGTTTTTGCTCTACTCTCTGTTTCATGCTACTCACCCCATTCAGTAGCTAGCCCTCCAAGCCACAGCTCTTCACTCCTAAACTGCTACTCTACTGTGCTATTGATGGGACTAATTAATGTATCTCATGCTACTGTCCATGCCCCATACGTCTGTGTTTAACTTCATGTTGGATGTGTTCTGCGCTTTTATTTCTACATATGTTTTCTTCACACACTTCGATGTTTTGGACGTGACTTAGACAGATGTCATTACTTATGCTTCCTAATTTCTTCACACCAAACGGATGATTTAGCAATGTTCTCTTTTGCTACGAAAAGAAAATCATCGCAAAAAGTGAACATATTGTGACAATTTGAACAAGTTTGTCATTAAAACTAAACATTTACCGACCAAATAGAAAAGCATGACAAAAGGGAAAACATTTTGTGACGCATAATAGAAATCATATGCAAAATGTATGTGGTTCAAAATGCTGAATATTCAGTGAAGATTAAGAAAAATTATTACAAAATGATGCAAAATGGGTGACGATGTCAAATTTTCGTCACTAAATAAGCTTATGGTGATGCTTTTAAAAAACATCTCCATAACTTATTAAGCATTTGGTTACTAATCTGGTTAATCATCACCAAAGGGTCTGTATTTCGTGACGATATTCTGAAACATGACCGAAAGGTCAATATTTGGTGATGAACTTCATCAATCGTTACAAAAGGTTAAACATTCAGCGACAATTTTTAGAAATCATCACTAAATGGTATATATTCAGTGACGATTTCTGGAAATCATCACCAAATGGTTGACATTTTGCAAAAATTTTAAACTAACATTTTTATAATCTATTACAGTTAAGATTTTTTTTTTTTAAATAAATTATCAGGAGATAACATCTCCTGAGATTGTATTGAAGGAAAAGAACCAGTTCAGAAAATCAATACAGCGACAAAAAGTTGTTGCGTCCCATTTTGATCATGCTCAAAGATGGGTTTAAAAAATGAAGACGTAAAAGAAAAAACAATAGCAGGCAATAATCGTCATGTGGGCTGAATCTTCCTTGTTTTGATTCGCAAAGATGGAATTTGTGCCTTGTCTAACTTTAAGATCTTTCTTCCTAATGGAATGAATTAGGGCCATCTAAAACTAGTCTCTATGTTGATATTCCATGATTAATAATATTAAGAGGTATATTCTACAAATGTCGATTTAGAATAAAATAATGATATGTTTAACTCCAATTTCGATGATAAGAGAAACAAGTCCAATTTAGCACTTATACATCTTTAATGTGCCTAATGATATGATAGTTACCATTAGTAAAATTTCAAAAATCTATTATGCCTTTTGTATCATATACAAAATTTAGAATTTAAAGTAGAATAGACATGACTATGTTCTTGATGTACAAAAATATAGTATTATCTATATTTCTCTATATTACTATTAATGGAAATGAATAAAAGTAAAATACTCTTGACACAATTTCATCAATGCAGAAACAAAGCTTTAATGAGATTAAGCATTAAAGGTCATTGGGAAGGTAGATATAAAGAAATTACAAAGATAGCCAATAAGTCATTTTTAAAACACAACCATAAACATAACTCATATATCAAATGCATAATTAAGAACTCACAATAAACTCCTAAAGCTATAAGTTAAACTTAGCACAAATTCGTTGACGAAAATAAAACAAAAGAATAATATTGATTCAGTAAATGATTGTTCTTCGATGTTGATGAACAGAACACCAAAGCCAAATAGAATAGAGGATTTTAGATTGGTGTTGACGACTTGAATGAGAATAGAGTAGGATTTTATGTTTTTATCTTTGAAAACCTAATACAAAACGATGTTGTTTTTCTAGTATAGGTAAACAATGTCGTTTATTGTTTGTTGTAGTTGTTTGGAAGTAGTATTAATTAATTTGCTACTAATACATGGTTTGTCGCTAATACAGGTTTGTCAGATGTAGCGACTAATATATGGTTTATCGCTAAAGCCTGCTGATTCATAAATAATTTTTAATAAATTTATTTTCCTATTCCAAATAAAACATAATTTGAATTAAAAATGAAATTATTCAATTGAAAACTTTTTGTAAATTAATTTGTTGGTCGTTTAAATAAATTAAAATTGACTTACAATTTTTAGAAAATTATACATTTTCATTATTATTTCAAAAAAACGTATTTAAAAAATTAAAATTTTAATTATTTTAATTTAGAAAATTAAAAATAATAATTTAGCAAGACATTGTAATATAATTATAAAATATTTCTAACAAATTATATTTAAAGATTAGTCATTCCCAAAAATTAAGCAAATGAAGAACAATTGCATCTAGAAGTGAAAAGATAAAATTTCATTTTGTTATTGGTAATAGGAAAAACTCATTTATGTAAATTAATCAAGAAAATTAAGGATGTTAGGAAAACGCTTTGCTTTTCGTGACATTGTATATAATTGGCAGCGAAGTGTTAATTTTAGGTTGTGAAAACTATGACCATCGAAAAAGGTAAAAAAAATTGGTTCTTGTGATGATTTAACAGTTTGGTAGCAAATTGTTGTACATTTTGTGATGCTATAGAATTTTCCTAGCGAAAACAGGTCATTTTGCCATGAAATATAGATTCGTCGCCAAATGTACGGGATCATAATAATATAACTATATTATTTTTTGCATTTTTGAAATGTATTAACGATGCTTGTAGGCCATTTGACGACGAATCTAGCTTCGTCGCCCATTGTTTTAGGGGTAGAAAAAATTTAGGTAGGAAGATGTCATTTTTCATTACCAAAAATTAAACCCGAAGCCCCTACCCCCCAGCCCACCTCTACATTGTTTCTTTCTCCTCTCTCACATTCAATTTTTTGCTGTGTTCGTCCCTTGTTTGTGCAAGTTTCTATTCCTATCTTTCCCCATCTATCGTCTCCTGGAGTTAAACTCAACCTGGTAAGTCCATCTATTGTATTTGTTATGGGTTTGCTTTTCGTGTTGTGTTTGTTAAATGTTATGTTCATCATCAAACATAGGATAAGTTATTAGGTACCACCTGTTCTTCATTCTCATTTTTCTTTAGGAACAATTACCAATTGATGTCTTTTTACTATAGAAAATAGTTCTTTAAGAATGTGCAATCTTATGACAGATGGATAATATGTAAACATTTAATTTAGGATGATGATGAAAAATTTTAATTGATTCATGAAAATGCATGCTATGAAGGAGACATGTTCTGGAATGGATGACTTAAAAAAATTTAGAGCGAAATATATGATTATTGGGCCTCAGTGAAGGTTTAAGTTTGTTTTTTCTCTCTTCATATTTCCTTCCAATAATTTTGTTTATACATCTTATGACTACTTCTCTTAATTTAGGGAAAGTGTGAGAAAGCCAAGTTTAACAGAACAAAAATGAAGACTCCTCATAACACTGACTCCATATCATTTGTCATCGTCTGACAAGAATGTATAACTGTAATGTTTTCAATTTATTATTCTATTTCTTAATACAATAAATTCTAATTGGTTGTAATTTTTTAAATTCATATAGTAGAGCTAAACACTACTCTAAGAACAAGAGTGTAATAAGATCACACTGTACAAGTATACACACTACAACGAAGGTCAAGGTTGGACATCTGAAGAGGCACAAAGTAATTATGTAATTACAAACAAATTAATATTACAATTTATTTTTTATGTAATATTAAGTTATAATTTTTTATTTAATTGGTTTTCGTACTTTAAATTATAGGACAAGATGTAGGAGTTGTTATAGACATCATTGTTTGAGGGGAATGAGCCCAATGTCTATCACATTTGCAACAACGTCCTTGGTACAAGATCGAGCTATATCAAAGGTCTAAAGTATGACCGGAAGCCTATTGGTGCATCTTCATCATGACTAGCATTGTCGATGACGCTTCAAAAGGAGAACCAACACCTAAAGACTAAGTTAGACCGTAACATTAAAGAAGTTAACAAGGTTAAAAAAATAGTTAAACAATTACTTGGCTCTACATATGTTAGTGGTAGTGACTTAGATGAAGACTCTTAGTTTGTAAATGATGTGTAAATATTTTTTATACATAATACATTCCATTTTATATGTTTATTTTATTTCAACTTATCATTATTTAAAAAATATGCCAATAACATTAATTATAAAATGAATCATTTTTATATTTCAATATGTCTTAAAAATTGTAATTAAATAAAATAAATTTCTTTTTAACAATTACAATAACATTTAAATTAAAAATTAAAAATTGTCACTAAATAATATTAACTACAAAAACAAAATTGCAAGAAAAAGTTATCACCTATGTTTACAAGAATGTCCCTAAAAACATTTTACCTACAACCCCAAATTAGTAGCTAAAACTATTCTGCTACCAAAACATAATTGTCACTAAAAGCACTTAGCTACCAAAACTAAATCGTCACAAAAATTTTTTACCTATGTTTACAAGAATGTCTCTAATAACATTTCCCTACAACAAATGATTAGTAACCAAAACTCTTTTGCTACAAAAAAGAAATCGTCACTAAAAATAATTACCTATGACTACAGTTTAGTAGAAAAAAATTTTAGCTACGAAACAAAAATGTGGCAAAACACTATGTACGACGTTCATTGTTCTCATTGCCTATATTTTTTATGGACAAATTTTTATATCGAAAAAGGTTTTTGCGACAATTTTAGGGAAACGACATAGGTGTTATTTTGCTACCAGGATTCAATGACGATTTCAGAGCCGATTTTAGAAAAACAGTCACTAAAAGTTAATCTTTTGGGTACGATTTTAAAATTATCACTAAACACCACAATAACGAAGACAATTGGTTACATTTTTTGCTACATTTTTAAATCGTCACAAAAAGTAAACCTTTGGTGACCATTTTCATAATCGTAATCAAATGAGGAGCATTTTGTGATGATTTTTAAAAGTCGTCTCTAAAATTTCAACATGTATGATGAATTTTAAAATCATCAGTAAAAGTTTTTGTTGCTAAAAGTGGATCCTTTAGTGAAGATTTTTAAAAATTGTCGCTAAATGGTCCAAAATATCACTTTTTTTGAAGCTAAATGTGCCAAATAAGGAGGGAATGAAAATGCAATTGACGCTCAAAATGAAAAGCTCTAAAAGCATAAAGCACCCATCTCTCATCTGCTCTTTCTTTCCTCTTCCTCCATGAAAATGAAAGGTAGCTCTCAATCCGTAATGTAGAGAGCTTATGTTTGTACATGCTTTTTTGTTTCTTTTTCTGATATCTAAACTTGGGTTGATGAACTACATTTGGGTTTGTTTTATGGATTGCTTTCTTGTCTATGGAGTCGTAAAGGTGTCGTCTTGAGTTTTTTCTGAATGAGTGTTTCTTTGTTTCTTTTTCTCCTATGAGCTTATCTCATTTTTCATCGTGGGTTCATTTTAAAGGTTGATTTCATCGTGAGCAAAGGCTTGCTTTTTTGTATCTGGAAAATGATATTTTGTAAGCTCTTCTTTCAGTCATTTACTAGGTTAATTGTGAATTCTAATTTCTTTTTAATGGATTTGGCTTTTTGTCTTTTGGTTTCTAGGATTCAGATTTGGTAAATTTTGTGAGTTTTAGAATTTTGATGACATTGAATTCTAAGGTTAGGGTTGGTGATTTATTTCAGATCTAGGTTTGTGATTTATTTAGGGAGATGATTTTACATTTTGGTTTGAAGGCATTGATTTTATCAATACACAGCTAAATCCTTAATTCCAAGGAACTTACTGAACTCCATAACCTTGGTTGAAGCCTTTTAATGGCATCTCTTTTTTCTAAAATTTGTTGCTTAGTATTCAAATGAGTTTAAAGGTAAGCAGGTAATAATTTTCATGATTTCTGGATATTGCTTCAATAATTGATATTTAACTAATCATTTAGAACAAGGGTTCAAGGAATAACACATACTAGATTTTTGGGCCTTGCTTGTTTAAGATTCTCATCTGTGTTATCTTCCTTTAATATTCCATCGCGATAAGTAAATTGGTATTCTTTTTTTCTTCATAGAGTTGGTGTTTACTTGACCTTTTATTTTCTTCCTGTTTGTTTCATCATATATTCCTCTCTATATTAGTCCTTTTAAGATTTATAAAGGTTGCCTCAATATACCAATTTACCATGTATCCTCACTTTACTGATTTACATCAATGGGGTGATTATGGAATGAAAGGCTCCTTTGTCATTTGTGTTTTGGGATCTACCAATCTTTATAAGGTAAGAATTATTCATGTCTTCATTAACATATTTGTTGTCTCCTATCTTTTCTTGTCTATCTTCTGAGATGCCTTCTTCTATAGCTATGTTATTGCTCGTTCATTTGACAAAAGATATTATTATTTTCTAAAAAATTGCAAAAATTTTAAAACAAAGAAGAGAAGGAATTGGTAACTTATGATTTATTTTTTCAAACATTTAGCTGTTATTAGTTGTTTAGTTCTATGAGCCAAATGAATCATATGATGCTGTGTTGTTTCTCTATCACTTTTGATTTTTTTGATCTGTTCATCCCTTATTTGTGTAAGTTTCTTTCCTTATCTTCCCCCGTCTATCGTCTCCTAGAGTTGAACTCAATTTTGTAAGTCTATCTATTTTATTTATTATGGGTTTGTTTTTTCGTGTCGTTTCATTAAATGCTATGTTTTTCATCAAACATAGGATACATTGTTAAGTTGTTTGGATGGATTGAGATTGTTAATTGATGGGTTTATTTTTGAATGTTTTAATGACGGTGAAGAAAGGGAATAGACACAATGAATGGTTGAAGTTTCGTGAGTGTTATGTATGGTTACAAGGTGTTCAATGAAAGTCCTGCGGGATCATAATTGTTTTATTTTGATCTTCCTCACCGAAAGCGAACCTCTCTTCACATATAATCTATTTTTAATATGTTCTCAATATACATGATGATGATGATGATAAGCATGAAAAAGAAAGTCATATTCACAATAGTTCATATGTTATATCGTGAAGTTATAAATGATGTAGAATTATAAGTTGACTTATATCATTGTATGCTAATGCTTCGGTTAATAAGTGCAACATACGTATACGAAACCTAAAACCTAAATTATAAACTCTAAACTCTAAATTTTTTTTTCCTAAACCTTAAAACCTAAACTATGGTCTAAATTCTAATACGTAAGACCTATAATATATAACCTATAACCTATAACCTTAACCTTAAACTTTGATCCTATAAACTAAACTCTATATCCTAATACCTAAGACCTATATTCTACAACCTACATCCTGTACAACCAATATCCTAAACCTAAATTTTAAACTTTAATCTTAAATACTATAACGTAAATCCTAAATCTTAAACCATAAACCTTAATCCTAAATCCTAATACCTAAGACCTATAGCTTATATAGCCTATAACTTGTAACCTAAACCTTAAACTTTAATCCTAAAAGCTAAACCTTATATCCTAATACCTAAGACCTATAACCTATTAGCTACATCCTAAACCTAATCCTTAAACTTTAGTCCTAAATCTCATATCATATATCATAAATCCTAAATCCTAATGTTTTTTAAGAGAATAACAAGTATATTAATATGAAGGAAAAGGTACAATACAAGAAAGAAAGAGGGTCAAAGAGGCACTCAAAGAAATATATACAAAGAAAAATAAAAGAGCCACAGAAGACCCTAAAAAATACAATACATAGGTCATATCTAAAAAATACAATACATAGGTCATATCTATATTTAGAAAATTATACATTTTCATTATTATTTCAAAAAAACGTATTTAAAAAATTAAAATTTTAATTATTTTAATTTAGAAAATTAAAAATAATAATTTAGCAAGACATTGTAATATAATTATAAAATATTTCTAACAAATTATATTTAAAGATTAGTCATTCCCAAAAATTAAGCAAATGAAGAACAATTGCATCTAGAAGTGAAAAGATAAAATTTCATTTTGTTATTGGTAATAGGAAAAACTCATTTATGTAAATTAATCAAGAAAATTAAGGATGTTAGGAAAACGCTTTGCTTTTCGTGACATTGTATATAATTGGCAGCGAAGTGTTAATTTTAGGTTGTGAAAACTATGACCATCGAAAAAGGTAAAAAAAATTGGTTCTTGTGATGATTTAACAGTTTGGTAGCAAATTGTTGTACATTTTGTGATGCTATAGAATTTTCCTAGCGAAAACAGGTCATTTTGCCATGAAATATAGATTCGTCGCCAAATGTACGGGATCATAATAATATAACTATATTATTTTTTGCATTTTTGAAATGTATTAACGATGCTTGTAGGCCATTTGACGACGAATCTAGCTTCGTCGCCCATTGTTTTAGGGGTAGAAAAAATTTAGGTAGGAAGATGTCATTTTTCATTACCAAAAATTAAACCCGAAGCCCCTACCCCCCAGCCCACCTCTACATTGTTTCTTTCTCCTCTCTCACATTCAATTTTTTGCTGTGTTCGTCCCTTGTTTGTGCAAGTTTCTATTCCTATCTTTCCCCATCTATCGTCTCCTGGAGTTAAACTCAACCTGGTAAGTCCATCTATTGTATTTGTTATGGGTTTGCTTTTCGTGTTGTGTTTGTTAAATGTTATGTTCATCATCAAACATAGGATAAGTTATTAGGTACCACCTGTTCTTCATTCTCATTTTTCTTTAGGAACAATTACCAATTGATGTCTTTTTACTATAGAAAATAGTTCTTTAAGAATGTGCAATCTTATGACAGATGGATAATATGTAAACATTTAATTTAGGATGATGATGAAAAATTTTAATTGATTCATGAAAATGCATGCTATGAAGGAGACATGTTCTGGAATGGATGACTTAAAAAAATTTAGAGCGAAATATATGATTATTGGGCCTCAGTGAAGGTTTAAGTTTGTTTTTTCTCTCTTCATATTTCCTTCCAATAATTTTGTTTATACATCTTATGACTACTTCTCTTAATTTAGGGAAAGTGTGAGAAAGCCAAGTTTAACAGAACAAAAATGAAGACTCCTCATAACACTGACTCCATATCATTTGTCATCGTCTGACAAGAATGTATAACTGTAATGTTTTCAATTTATTATTCTATTTCTTAATACAATAAATTCTAATTGGTTGTAATTTTTTAAATTCATATAGTAGAGCTAAACACTACTCTAAGAACAAGAGTGTAATAAGATCACACTGTACAAGTATACACACTACAACGAAGGTCAAGGTTGGACATCTGAAGAGGCACAAAGTAATTATGTAATTACAAACAAATTAATATTACAATTTATTTTTTATGTAATATTAAGTTATAATTTTTTATTTAATTGGTTTTCGTACTTTAAATTATAGGACAAGATGTAGGAGTTGTTATAGACATCATTGTTTGAGGGGAATGAGCCCAATGTCTATCACATTTGCAACAACGTCCTTGGTACAAGATCGAGCTATATCAAAGGTCTAAAGTATGACCGGAAGCCTATTGGTGCATCTTCATCATGACTAGCATTGTCGATGACGCTTCAAAAGGAGAACCAACACCTAAAGACTAAGTTAGACCGTAACATTAAAGAAGTTAACAAGGTTAAAAAAATAGTTAAACAATTACTTGGCTCTACATATGTTAGTGGTAGTGACTTAGATGAAGACTCTTAGTTTGTAAATGATGTGTAAATATTTTTTATACATAATACATTCCATTTTATATGTTTATTTTATTTCAACTTATCATTATTTAAAAAATATGCCAATAACATTAATTATAAAATGAATCATTTTTATATTTCAATATGTCTTAAAAATTGTAATTAAATAAAATAAATTTCTTTTTAACAATTACAATAACATTTAAATTAAAAATTAAAAATTGTCACTAAATAATATTAACTACAAAAACAAAATTGCAAGAAAAAGTTATCACCTATGTTTACAAGAATGTCCCTAAAAACATTTTACCTACAACCCCAAATTAGTAGCTAAAACTATTCTGCTACCAAAACATAATTGTCACTAAAAGCACTTAGCTACCAAAACTAAATCGTCACAAAAATTTTTTACCTATGTTTACAAGAATGTCTCTAATAACATTTCCCTACAACAAATGATTAGTAACCAAAACTCTTTTGCTACAAAAAAGAAATCGTCACTAAAAATAATTACCTATGACTACAGTTTAGTAGAAAAAAATTTTAGCTACGAAACAAAAATGTGGCAAAACACTATGTACGACGTTCATTGTTCTCATTGCCTATATTTTTTATGGACAAATTTTTATATCGAAAAAGGTTTTTGCGACAATTTTAGGGAAACGACATAGGTGTTATTTTGCTACCAGGATTCAATGACGATTTCAGAGCCGATTTTAGAAAAACAGTCACTAAAAGTTAATCTTTTGGGTACGATTTTAAAATTATCACTAAACACCACAATAACGAAGACAATTGGTTACATTTTTTGCTACATTTTTAAATCGTCACAAAAAGTAAACCTTTGGTGACCATTTTCATAATCGTAATCAAATGAGGAGCATTTTGTGATGATTTTTAAAAGTCGTCTCTAAAATTTCAACATGTATGATGAATTTTAAAATCATCAGTAAAAGTTTTTGTTGCTAAAAGTGGATCCTTTAGTGAAGATTTTTAAAAATTGTCGCTAAATGGTCCAAAATATCACTTTTTTTGAAGCTAAATGTGCCAAATAAGGAGGGAATGAAAATGCAATTGACGCTCAAAATGAAAAGCTCTAAAAGCATAAAGCACCCATCTCTCATCTGCTCTTTCTTTCCTCTTCCTCCATGAAAATGAAAGGTAGCTCTCAATCCGTAATGTAGAGAGCTTATGTTTGTACATGCTTTTTTGTTTCTTTTTCTGATATCTAAACTTGGGTTGATGAACTACATTTGGGTTTGTTTTATGGATTGCTTTCTTGTCTATGGAGTCGTAAAGGTGTCGTCTTGAGTTTTTTCTGAATGAGTGTTTCTTTGTTTCTTTTTCTCCTATGAGCTTATCTCATTTTTCATCGTGGGTTCATTTTAAAGGTTGATTTCATCGTGAGCAAAGGCTTGCTTTTTTGTATCTGGAAAATGATATTTTGTAAGCTCTTCTTTCAGTCATTTACTAGGTTAATTGTGAATTCTAATTTCTTTTTAATGGATTTGGCTTTTTGTCTTTTGGTTTCTAGGATTCAGATTTGGTAAATTTTGTGAGTTTTAGAATTTTGATGACATTGAATTCTAAGGTTAGGGTTGGTGATTTATTTCAGATCTAGGTTTGTGATTTATTTAGGGAGATGATTTTACATTTTGGTTTGAAGGCATTGATTTTATCAATACACAGCTAAATCCTTAATTCCAAGGAACTTACTGAACTCCATAACCTTGGTTGAAGCCTTTTAATGGCATCTCTTTTTTCTAAAATTTGTTGCTTAGTATTCAAATGAGTTTAAAGGTAAGCAGGTAATAATTTTCATGATTTCTGGATATTGCTTCAATAATTGATATTTAACTAATCATTTAGAACAAGGGTTCAAGGAATAACACATACTAGATTTTTGGGCCTTGCTTGTTTAAGATTCTCATCTGTGTTATCTTCCTTTAATATTCCATCGCGATAAGTAAATTGGTATTCTTTTTTTCTTCATAGAGTTGGTGTTTACTTGACCTTTTATTTTCTTCCTGTTTGTTTCATCATATATTCCTCTCTATATTAGTCCTTTTAAGATTTATAAAGGTTGCCTCAATATACCAATTTACCATGTATCCTCACTTTACTGATTTACATCAATGGGGTGATTATGGAATGAAAGGCTCCTTTGTCATTTGTGTTTTGGGATCTACCAATCTTTATAAGGTAAGAATTATTCATGTCTTCATTAACATATTTGTTGTCTCCTATCTTTTCTTGTCTATCTTCTGAGATGCCTTCTTCTATAGCTATGTTATTGCTCGTTCATTTGACAAAAGATATTATTATTTTCTAAAAAATTGCAAAAATTTTAAAACAAAGAAGAGAAGGAATTGGTAACTTATGATTTATTTTTTCAAACATTTAGCTGTTATTAGTTGTTTAGTTCTATGAGCCAAATGAATCATATGATGCTGTGTTGTTTCTCTATCACTTTTGATTTTTTTGATCTGTTCATCCCTTATTTGTGTAAGTTTCTTTCCTTATCTTCCCCCGTCTATCGTCTCCTAGAGTTGAACTCAATTTTGTAAGTCTATCTATTTTATTTATTATGGGTTTGTTTTTTCGTGTCGTTTCATTAAATGCTATGTTTTTCATCAAACATAGGATACATTGTTAAGTTGTTTGGATGGATTGAGATTGTTAATTGATGGGTTTATTTTTGAATGTTTTAATGACGGTGAAGAAAGGGAATAGACACAATGAATGGTTGAAGTTTCGTGAGTGTTATGTATGGTTACAAGGTGTTCAATGAAAGTCCTGCGGGATCATAATTGTTTTATTTTGATCTTCCTCACCGAAAGCGAACCTCTCTTCACATATAATCTATTTTTAATATGTTCTCAATATACATGATGATGATGATGATAAGCATGAAAAAGAAAGTCATATTCACAATAGTTCATATGTTATATCGTGAAGTTATAAATGATGTAGAATTATAAGTTGACTTATATCATTGTATGCTAATGCTTCGGTTAATAAGTGCAACATACGTATACGAAACCTAAAACCTAAATTATAAACTCTAAACTCTAAATTTTTTTTTCCTAAACCTTAAAACCTAAACTATGGTCTAAATTCTAATACGTAAGACCTATAATATATAACCTATAACCTATAACCTTAACCTTAAACTTTGATCCTATAAACTAAACTCTATATCCTAATACCTAAGACCTATATTCTACAACCTACATCCTGTACAACCAATATCCTAAACCTAAATTTTAAACTTTAATCTTAAATACTATAACGTAAATCCTAAATCTTAAACCATAAACCTTAATCCTAAATCCTAATACCTAAGACCTATAGCTTATATAGCCTATAACTTGTAACCTAAACCTTAAACTTTAATCCTAAAAGCTAAACCTTATATCCTAATACCTAAGACCTATAACCTATTAGCTACATCCTAAACCTAATCCTTAAACTTTAGTCCTAAATCTCATATCATATATCATAAATCCTAAATCCTAATGTTTTTTTTAAGAGAATAACAAGTATATTAATAAGAAGGAAAAGGTACAATACAAGAAAGAAAGAGGGTCAAAGAGGCACTCAAATAAATATATACAAAGAAAAATAAAAGAGCCACAGAAGACCCTAAAAAATACAATACATAGGTCATATCTATATGGGGAGTTTGTAGATATATCGCTGGAGAGCATGTATCTGGAAATTAGACTAAAGCCCTAGAAGCCGAGATTGGATAAGCTTTTTGATGTCCTTTAGAACATCTATATGAGATCGGTGTCAACTGTTGAAGATTCGGTTATTCCTCTCATACCATAGAAAGTAAATAATAGCAGAGAGGACTAACTGTGAGAGCATGTGTCTGAAATCCTTCCTTCGGTAAAGATGGGTGGAAGCCCACTAGAGGAGGGAAAACCATGAAAACGAAGGCCAAGCAGTAGAGGTATTCATCGAGATAAAGCCATAAACTAGTGAAGAGAATCAGCACTAGAAGAAAGGTGATCGTGCATCTCTAAAGAAGAGTCGCATAATACATAATTTGAAGAAGACAAAACTCCAAACATCTGAAGCCTATTCGTAGTCTGAAAGTGTCCCTGTGATGCTAACGAGAGGATAAAAGAGTGCCTTGGAATATGCTCTGGAAACCATAGTAGATGATGGATTAGATACACTAGGCATCGAGCTCTAAGAAGGCTCCATGCAGAGTTAATAGATAAAACTCCAAATGAATGGCCCCTCCAAACCCAATTATCAGACTGCTGGATACGAGGTCTATAGCAGATAGAATCTCGTACCTACTATAGCTCATTGCTACCCTCAGGAAAAGTACACTTACTGAAATATACAATCTCTGAGAACTGGGCATCCTAAAAGAGCCCTGTAGAAGAGAGAATTTGAAAGGAAAATTAGTCACACAGTGGCCCCTAATCTGGCATCTAGTAATCCTACCATATAGAGGTGTCTCGCCCATCTCCAATATATGAAACAATAAGTCCTCCATACCACTTCTAGCTTAACAAATCTTCCTCCAAACCCAGGGGGAGCTCAATGGGACTCAGAAATGCTAGAAAGATCTACCTTTCAATAAAATAGCAGGTACCTATGTGTATAGAAGATCTGTCTGTGAATAGTGGCCACAATTAAGTGTAGCAGCCCTATTCCAGTCTCTGGACCCTTTTAACTCCCAGACCACCCTCCTGCCTTGGAAAGTAGACTGACTCCTATACAAACTTAGCCTTGGTGTGGGACAGTGAGGTGCCTCTCTAAAGAAATGTTGACAGTATACTCTCATCACGCTGAGTGATGCTAGCAAGCAAAATGAAAACACCTGACCAATATACCTATATAAAGAAGAGGATAGATCTAATCAACTGCAAATGATGACCCATATATATAAGCAATGCTGAAGTCCACAACTGGAACTGAGGAAGAATCCTCTATACCAAAGGAAGACAATCTGAGTGTCTTAACCTTGTAGTAATAAGAGGGACACCTGGGTGGTGAATCAAGAGGGAACCAATCTAAAACTGCAATACTCCCTAAAAAGAAGAAGACTCGGCCTCTGAGAAGAATACTCAACTTTTGGCCGAGTTCATGGTCAATCTTGAAGCCCTCTCAAAATCTGTTAGAGCTTGTCGAACGAGTTTAGTAGAGGCTAAATCTGCCCTACTGAAAATCACCAAGTTATAAGCAAAGTAAAGATGAGTGAGAAAGTTGTCGACACCATCAATAATAATGATAGCTCGATACTGCAGTGACCTCTCTCAATATCCCATCCAACCCCTCCATTGCCAGTATAAACAGATAAGGAGAGAGGCAACACCCCCTATCGAACCCTTTGTGTAGCAAAAAAATAACACTGTAGTGCACCATTAAGTGCTACAGAGAAATCCACTGATCTAAGACATGCCTCTATCCAACTAATCATGCAGTCAGGAACTCCAATAGTCCTCAAGCCTGGTAGACTAAACTCCTAGTCGACAACATCGAAGGCCTTACAAATATCAACCTTGAGAGAACACTATGGTGGTGACCGATCAAGATGATAATTGTGCATCAGCTCCTAGGTAAGAAAAATAGCATCTACAATTTGCCTCCTTGAAATGAAAGCCACCTAAGCTCTCCCACCTCTAGTGGAACAACTTTAAACCGATTTGAAATGACCTTTGAGATGCCCTTATAAAGGACATTGTAGCAAGAGATCGGTTTGAAGTCATTAAGTATCTGTGGGCTCTCCTCCTTGGGAACCAATGTGATCCTAGTGGAATTAAAACATAGAGGCATAGCTATGGTAGAGAAGAAATACCACACTGCTGACTTAAAATCTGCTCCAATCATATCCTAACACCAATTACAGAAAAAAGTGGCAAAACTATCAGGCCTTGGAGCCTTATCCTTTTGAATGGAGAATAAAGCAATACGTATCTCCTCATCTAAATTTGGGCTCACTAAGGGTTGATCCATATACCTTGAAATATGCTGAGTGAGAATCTAGCTGTATCACTGCCATCTTCTCCAGTGCTCCCTGATAAGTGATAAAAATGCCGAGTGAGAATCTAGCTATAAACCATACACCTAAACTCTGACTTGTCTATGAATCAAGGATTTATGGAAGAATTTAGTGTTCTGGTCACCTAGAGCAAGCCAGTGGACCTGAGATCTCTGTCGATAGAATGACTCATCATCCTACTCTATAGTCCTGAATCCTAATACCTAAGACCTATAGCTAATACCCTATAACCTAAACCTTAAACTTTAATCCTAGAAACTAAACCTTAAATCCTAATACCTAAGAACTATATCATAAAACCTACATCCTAAACCTAATCCTAAATACTATAATTTGAATCATAAATCCTAAACCATGAATCTTAATCCTAAATTTTAATACTTAAGACCTATAACTTATTACCTATAACCTATAACCTAAACCTTAAACTTCAATCATAAACACTAAACCCTAAATCCTATTACCTAAGACCTATAACCTACAACCTACATCCTAAACCAAAGCCTTAAAATTTAATCCTAAATACTATACCTTAAAACCTAAAACCTAAAATCTAAAACCTAAACCCTAATCCGGAAACCTAAACCTAAACCATGAACCTTAATCGTTAATCCTAATACTTAAGACCTACAACTTATAATGTATAACCTATAACTTATAACCTAAACCTTAAACTTTAATCTTAAATAGTAGAACCTAAATCGTAATACCTAAGACCTATAACCTACAAGCTATATCCTAAACATAAACCTTAAACTGCATCCTAAATCCTATATCCTAAATCCAAATATCTAAATCCTAAGACCGAAACAGTAAAACCTAAACCTTAAAACTCTAATCCTTTAACCCTAAACTTAAACATAAATCCCAACAGTAAGTACATGTTTTAAGGAATGCAATTATCTAAGAATCGATATTTCTTTACCAAGTAAGACAAAAAAGATAGTTACCTTCATAACATCTCTATCAAAACCATCAAATCTAACAATTGTCATCGTCAACTGAGTTGCTTTCCATCACAAACTGCAAGTATAAATAATTACAATATTGAAGCAAAGGTTTTGTGTGCAGTAAAATACTATAATTACATTTACCAAAATTGGATGCAAACAATACGTGACTAAAGAAGCCCATAGAATCTATTTTTGAAGCAAACATAGAAAAGAGCTAACTGTTGGAGTTATGTAAATATAGTTCCCTGGAAAGCAAGTGTATTTACATGTAACTTAATCTTCTTCCAGTTACAGGTTTGAAATGAAAATATTTATTATTAATAAAACAAAAGAGTTTGGATATATTTCGATAAGTATAATACAACTATTCATAAGGAATCAAGATTCTTTTGTTAATAATATACATACACATGAACATGTATGGGAAACATGTATATTATTATAATCTAAATTAGTTGGTTCACAATTGAATAATCAAGTTGGTTGCTTGATTATGGTTTAGACTGTAGTGTTACGATTTATCTCTATGTAAGTAAAGGAGCTTACTTCAAAGGAATGATGAGTTTCATATTATGATAGTAGTCGACTATTGATAATGGCACTATTAAATAAATATGGAATCACATATGTTTTAATGAATAAAGTAGGTCGTTACTTTAATCTTAAAACATACATTTCAACATTTGCTTATTATGGACCACAATCTTGATGAGTGGTGAACTCATGCGTGTTTCATTATAATTTTTGATGTGATTTTTACAGAGTATTAACCTAGTGTCTGCATGTTGGAATTATTCATTGAAACATGTATTAGGGAACACTCACTCAAATAAAGAGTTTATAGTGATATCATCACTTCTAGATGTTTTATGGAGATTGGTGATTAAACTGGCCCCAGGAGTTTGATGGACTAGCTACCCATCAAGTCTTAACACCAAGATGAGATCTTGTATGTTAATCACCATATAGAGTAAAATGGGAGATCTAGAAGGAAAAACTAACATAAGGGCAAAACGGTAATTTTACTCTTTGTTGTGCAGAGACTATAATAAGGTTCATAATAGGGTTTGCAATTGGACATGTGTTCTCAAAATATTTAGTAATTCAAGAGTTCAACTAATTGTCTTTAGTGGAATGACATTCAGTTAATAAGCTAGAATTAATTCTAGTGAGATTTAATTAATTCTGGGCTTACTGGAGCTTGAATTATCTAAGTCCAACAATATTCCCCATTTGACTTTATGGAAGGTTGTCCAGCAAAGTAAGAAGCCCAAATGAACATTTAGAAATGGGATAGACTTTGGTTTAATTTGATTAATTAGATTTACTAAATTTTAAAAAAATTCTTAAAGAAATGGAAGCTGAAATTTCGATTTTGTTAAGGATAAATGTGCTTGCTAAATAAAGATGGTGTTTATCATGCTTTATCATCCTTAAATGCAGTAAAGATCTTACCATTAAATGGTTTAATGTCTGTCTTTTAATGATGGCATGTATTGTACCTTTTTAGCATTCATTTGATTAAAGATGAAATAGGTGCATTTGATGGATCATCTTCCTTCATTCATCACTAAAACTGAAATTGACATGTCATTTTAGGTTATTGATCTTTTCATATAGCCATCTTAAAACAAATGAGAAGAGTCTCATTTAATGGCTTCTTTATGTTTTGATTAAAGAATGAATTGATGTACTGGATGCACTTGACTTCTTTCTTTTCATGCATAATCGAAATTGACAAGGTGCAAGAGAGGTCTTCTTGCATTTTTTGGACTCTCTCTCCTTTCTTGGATATGTTAGCCAAAATTTGCATAAGATGTGTCTCATCTTTGGCTTCTTTCTTCTAAGAAAAATCTCTTCCTAATATTTCTTCTCCTTTCCCACCAAAGGATCTTGTTAACCAAGTTGTGCAAGAAGAACAAGTGGTAGATTGGATTGGCTAAGTATACAACAACAAGGAGAGGATACATTGACAAAGGAAAGGATTCAAATGCAAGGCTAAAGAAGGAGAGAATAGCATAGCGAGGAGTTAAAGCTATAACAAAAGGAGTTATCTTGTTTTTATGATAATTGTTTTCCATATATTGTATCATATATGGCTTGGTATGTTGATTTGGTTATCTTGTTTCTTTTGTGTTTTGATTTCTAACAATGTTTTTGAAATCTACCGTTTAACCAAATCTTCCATGTTTTATTTTCTGATCCAACACTAACAATGAAATATACATTAACCTTATTAATTGTTATCCCTCGATCCACGATAGGTTAAGGATATCAGGCCAGATCCTCACATCTTTTTGATAAATTTTTAGTAATTGTGCTTGCAACACCTACAACTATACCTTCAACACCTCTAGTTGTGCTTAATATTGACAAATGAAAAAAGAAATCAAAATTTATGAACTTTAAAAACCAATGATTATACTAGGTATAAGCATGCACTATGACAAGAAAAGGCAAAAGATATTAATAAGTTAAGAAAGCACTAATCGTATTAAAATATTATTTGCAACAAGCTTTATAAAAGGTGAACTTAACAAATACAACTAAATCTTAAACCTTAAACTTAAAATTAAATATTAAACACTAAATCCTAAATCTTAATTCTTAAAACCTTATAACCTAAACCTAAAACCTAAATTATAAACTCGAAACTCTAAGCCCTAAACCCAAAAACCTAAACTATGGTCCTAAATCCTAATACTTAAGACCTATAACTAATAACCTATAACCTATAACCTAAACCTTAATACCTATGATCTATATCTTACAACCTATATCCTAAACCTACACTTTAAACTTGAATCCTAAATACTATATCCTAAATTCTGAATCCTAAACCATGAATCTAAATCCCAAATTTTTTTGAATAAAGTAACAAGTATATATATAAAGAGGGAAAAAGGTTCAATGTGTAAAAACAAGCAAAAGAAAACAGGGCCACGGGTGACTCTGAACCAAACAATGCAATAATAAGAAATGGCAACGTCATATCTATTATCGAAAGTTTCCATATAAAGATGACTGGTATTTGGAAACGAGACTCGAGACTTAGAATTTGAGAATGGATAAGCTCTGAGATGTCCTACACAATGTCGATGGTCGATCTGTGTTGTCTACTGAAAATCCGGTTATTCCTCTCATAACATAGAAAGTAAACTATGGCTGAAAGGACTTATCGTGAGACTATATGTCTGAAATCCTTCCTCCGTCAAAGATAGGTGGAAGCCCACTGTAGAAGGGAGAACAAAGAAATAAAATCCAAGCAGTAGAGGTCTTCATCGAGATAGAGCCCCAAACTTGTGAAGAAAATCTTTACTAGAAAAAAAGGTGGTCGTGTGTCTCTGGAAAAGATTCACATAAAACACAGGCTGAAGAAGACAAAACACCAAAAATCTGAAGCCTATCCATAGTCCAAAGGCATCCCTATGAGACTAACCAGAGGATAAAAGAGTGTCATTGAATATGGTTTGGAAACCACAGTAGGTGATGAATTGGATCCACTAGGCATCGAGCCCGGAGGAGGTGCCATACAAACTCAATAGAGAAAACTCCAAATGAATGGCCCTTCCAAACCTAACTATCAGACTACTAGACACGAGGCCTAAATCTGATAGAGTCTCATACCTGTTATAACTTATTGCTACCCTTGGGAAAAGTCCACTCGCAGGAATGTACAATCTCCAAGACCCTAAGAGCCTAATAGAAGAGAGAACCTGAAAAGGAAATCAATCACATAGTTTTCCCTAATCCAACAACCAGTAATCCTGCCATATAGAGGTATCTCACCTCTCTCCAATACACGCTACAATAAGTCCCCTACACCACTCTCGGCTCAATAGAATCTTCCTCCAAACCCAGGAGGAGCTAGACGGGACTCGGATATGCTAGAAAAAGCTACCCCTCAATAATACAACATGTACCCATATGGTCCATATAGAAGATCTGTCTGTGAATAGTCGCCACACATACTTAAGTGTAGCAGCCCTATTTCAATCTTTAACCAGCTTAACTCCTAGACCACCCTCCTCCCTTGGAAAGCAGATTGACTCCCATGCCACCTTTACCCTAGTATGGGATAGTGAGGAACCTTAATAAAGAAAAGTTGACAATATGCTCTCAATGTGTCAAGTAATGCTAGCTAATAGAATGAACATACCCAACTAGTAAACCTGCATAAAGAAGAGAATAGATCTGATCAACTACAAACGATATGCATATCTGAGAGAAGCTAAAGTATCCTAATACAGAAATCCCAAGAAAACAAGGTTCTTAGAACCCCCTAATCCTGTTGAATCAAAACCCTAATCTTTTTATTCTAAGAACATGCTAGATCAAACTCCAAATCATAAGTTTGAGACCCAATCCCAACGAAATCAGAAATCAATTTATGTTGTAAGTATTTACTTACTGATGCAAATCAATTTCTTGAAGTAACAATGAAGACAATCATGCCTCATTTGAAGAACTCAATTATGAAATTTTTATTGATGATTCAAAAACTAGGGTTACAATGATATAATAAAGTATAAATACCTTGACAAAGTCCTAACCCTAATAGGAATGGGTTTGCAAGCCCATTTAATGAAAACTAGGCTAATCCTAACAAATCTAGGAGCATCTAGCCCATTGAGCATAATCAAATCCAAGTATTTTTAGGAATGGGCTAAACACATTAAAATAAATAACTCTCAAAATAACCTAAACAAACAAAGCAAATGCTGCTAACTAAAAAAATAGCCCATAAATAAGTCCTTAAGCCTAAAATAAGATATAATAAATAATAAGCCCAAATTATCAAAAATATATGGATGACACACCCAAGCTTGTGACTTTATTAGAGGAAGCCTTGGAAGAGGCTAGCATGTAATTGACTTGTGATTTGGGCTTGAATAAAATCTTGCATTGCTTGTTTAAGCCTTGAAGCTTGTTGCGTTGTAATTGGAGCACTTGGCATGTGTAGCTTGTCTAGTTAATGTGTAAGGCATGGAACTCCATTGCGAAGGCTGGTTGTATCTCCCCTCCCTTCTCAAAAGGATTCATCCTCGAATCAGATCCTACATTAGTAAAGGGAGAGAGATCAGCAACATTAAAAGTAGCTGACACTTGATACATACCTGGCAAATCAATTATGTAGGCATTATCATTAATTCTCTCGAGCACTTTGAATGGCTCATCACCTCTAAGATCCAACTTGGATTTCTTTTTCTTAGGAAACCTCTCCTTCCTAAAATGCACCCAAACCCAATCTCAAGTTCAAACCTTAACAACTTACGCCCTTGATTAGCCCTGTGTGCATTGGCTTCATTCTGCTTCTCTATTTACTACCTTGCTTTCTCATCAATGCTCTTCACCAATTCATCTTTGTGTTGTCCATCCCTACAAGATAACTCATGTAATGGCAAAGGACACAAATCCAAAGGCGTCAAAGGGTTAAATCAATAAACTATCTCAAATGGTGAATAACCGGTAGTAGAATGAATGCTCCTATTATATGCAAATTCAACTAATGGCAAACATTGTTCCCAAGTTTTAAGATTTTTCTATAACAGCACGCAAAAGAGATCCTAAAGTTCTATTAACTACTTCAGTTTGGCCATCTATTTGAGGATGATAAGTAGTAGAGAACAAAAGCTTAGTTCCTAACTTTCCCCAAAGAACATGCCAAAAGTGACTCAAGAACTTCACATCACGGTGTAAAACAATAGTTTTTGGAACACCATGTAAATGCACAACATCTTTAAAAAACAAATCAGCAATATAAGTGGCATCATTAGTTTTATGACATGCAATAAAGTGTACCATTTTACTAAACCTATCAACAACCACAAATATACTATCCTTACCAATTTTTATCCTAGGCAACCCTAATACAAAGTCCATAGATATATCAGTCCAAGGATGCTTAGGCACAGGCAAGGGAGTATACAAACCATGTGGATGGGTCTTTAGTTTCGCTGGTCTACATACAACACACCTAGAACAGATTTTTTCAACATCTTTTCTCATATTAGGCCAGTAAAAATGTTCACAAAGTATATCATATGTCTTTTTCTCCCCAAAGTGACCCATCAATCCTCCACGTTGTGATTCATGCATAAGTATTTCACGTATAGAGCAAAGAGGTACACAAAGCTTATTCTTCCTAAACAAGTACCCATAATGCTTATAAAGAATTTGAAATGCAGCATGCTCACACGCACCATAAACATTCCCAAAATCATAATCCAAAGCATACAAATCTCTATTAAACTCAAATCCAAGCATTTTAGAACTTAAAGTATTGATTAGAGTGTACCTTTTTGATAGTGCATCAGCCACTACATTTTCCTTACCTTGCTTGTACTTGATCACAAATGGAAAAGCTTCAATGAACTCTAGCCATTTCCCGGGTCTCTTGTTCAACTTACCTTGACCCTTCAAATGCTTGAGTGATTTATGGTCAAAATGAACCTCAAACTCCTTTGGCCATAGATAGTGCTACCACGTTTCTAATGCTCTCATCAAGGCATATAGTTCCTTGTTATAAGTGGAATAATTTAGTTGTGGGCCATGAAGCTTCTCACTGAAGTTTGTAATGGAACGTCTACCCTACATCGAAACAACACCAATACCTATCCCAGAGGCATCACATTCAATCTCAAACGCTTCATTGAAGTTAGGCAAACTTAAAACAGGTGCAGAACATAACTTATCTTTTTAAAGAATTAAACGTAACTTCTTGTGCCTCACTCCATTTGAAACCAACATCCTTTTTAATGATTTCAGTTAATGGTGCAGCAATGGTGCTAAAACATTTCACAAATCGCCTATAAAACTAGCAAAACCATGAAAACTATGCACATCAGCAACAAACTTAGGAGTAGGCTAATCATTGATAGCCTTAACCTTCTCCTCATCAACGTGAACACTATGGGCAGAAATAACAAAGCTAAGAAATACAACTTTATCCATACAAAAAGAACACTTTTTAAGTTTAGAATAAAGTTTTTCATAACTATGTGCCTCTAGTACAGATTTAAGATGTAAAACATGGTCATCAAGGCTTTTGCTATAAATCAGAATGTCATCAAAACATACAACCACAAACTTGCCAATAAATTCATGAAAATCGTGGTTCATCAATCTGATGAAAGTGCTAGGTGTAGTTGTCAAACCAAAAGGCATGACTAATCATTTATATATACCATATTTAGTTTTAAAAGTTGTTTTCCATTCATCTCCTACTTTCATCCTAATTTGGTGATAGCCACTTATAAGGTCAACCTTTGTAAAGAAACAAGCACCTTGTAATTCATCAAGCATATCATCTAACCTAGGAATTGGGTGGCGATACTTTACCATTATCTAATTCACTGCCTTACAATTAACACACATGCGCCAAGTCCCATCTTTCTTTGGCACTAATAACACTGGAACTGCGCATGGGCTTAAGCTTTCTCTTACTTGTCCCCTCTCTAAAAGTTCCTCCACTTGCTTTTGAAGCTCCTTCATCTCCTCATAATTACTCCTATAAGTGGGGCGGTTTGGAATTTCAGTTCCTGGCACAAAATCTATTTGGTGTTCAATAACTCTCAAAGGTGGAAGTCCCCTGGGAATCTCATTTGGAAAGACGTCTGAGTATTCTTGCAAAACAGACTTAATAACACTAGGTACGAGAAAGTCAAGGTCAGCCTCATTATAAAGAATTTCTCTATAGTTAAGTAAAATTAAAGGCTTAGGTTTGTATAACACTTGTCTCAATTCTCTTGATTTTACTCTTTTTTCTTCCACTCTTCTTTCCCCTTAACTCTCCTTTTTCTATTGCACTTCCCTCTATTTTTTTCTCACTAGTGCAATCTCTCTCAATTGAGCCTTTATTTTTATTTTTTTGAATGGCTTCTTTTCCTTTTCTTTTTTCAATCTCTTGACCTCCCTTTGTTTTTGTTCTTCCATGGATTTTGCAAGCCCCATTTGATCTTCATGAACCTCCTTTGGTTTTAAAGGTGCCAAAATGAAGTTTTGATCTCCCATCTTGAATTAGTACCTATTCTTATAGCCATCATGGATCAAACGTCTATCATATTGCCAAGGTCTCCACAGCAATATGTGACCCGCCTGCATTGGTACTACGTCACTTAAAACCTCATCAGAATACCTCCCAATGGAGAACGAAACCTTCACTTGCTTGTGTACCCTTACTTCTCCATATTCATTAAGCCACTGTAGCTTGTATGAGCTAGGATGTTTAATAATAGGCAACCCCAACTTCTCCACCAAGATTGTACTAGCTACATTTGTACAGCTCCCTCCATTAATTATCATACTACACATCTTACCATTGATTAAAAAACATGTATGGAAGATGTTTTCCCTATGCTCATCTACTTCTACCTTCTCCTGCACATTGAGAGCATGCCTAACCACAAGGGCTTCGGCTTGGACAGGTTCCTCTACCCCACATCACTTTAATCCTCAAGCTCAGGCATTTCTTCCCCATCACTCCCCTGGTACTCAATTCCCCCATTATCTCTCAAAAACATAATCTTTCTATTTGGGCATTTTGAAGTAATATGATCAGATCCCAAACACTTAAAACATTTAATGCTAGAATTCTTACAAAAAGAAGCTTGGGTGTTAGGTGTACCTTTAGAGTCAAACCCTACATTTGGCCTTTTGGGCGTCTCCTTGAAGTCCAGTCCCTTTTCTTTTAACTTCTCCTCCCTTTTGGGCCAATTTGAACTCCATGATTGGCTAGAGTTTGCCCACTCCTCGCTGCCACTTTAGCTTTGATTTGCTTTTCCACCTTCATGGCCATGTTCGCCATGTCCTCAATCTCCACATAGTGTTGCAATTCTTCCACATTAGCTATCTCCCTGTTCAAACCACTTAAGAATCGTTCCATGGTTGCCTCTATGTCCTACTCTATAGTAGCTCAGATTATAGCTATTTCCATCTCCTTATGGTAGTCCCCCACTAATTTAGATCCCTGAGTGAGTCTCTGAAGTTTCTGATGCATCTCCCTATAATAATAGGAAGGCACAAATTGCTTCCTCATTCATACCTTCATATCGTCCCAAGTAGTAATTGGCATCTCTCTATTTCTCCTCCTGGATGTCACTAATTGATCCCATCATATTAGTGCATAATCTGTAAATTCAATAGCAGCTAGCTTTATCTTTTATCTTCAAAAAATTGTGGCACTCAAAAACCAAGTCCACCTTCCTTTCCCACTCCAGGTAAGCCTCTACGTCATTCCTTCCCTTGAAGGCTGGGATCTACATCTTGATGGATTCAAGGTCTTCATCTCTCCAGTTAAATAGCTCAACTCTCTGAGCTCTCCTAGGTCTGTGTACCTCAAAATCTTCCTCCTCCTTAAAGTCTTCCTCCTCTGGTTCACACCGAGGTGGTGGTCTACGTGTTGGTAGTGTGCCCTAGGCCAATGGATATTTGTGATTCATGTATTAACATTATGACTTGTTAATAATATATTATG
>JAOSBO010024466.1:0-11939 GCA_027563915.1 Erythroxylum rotundifolium
GAATAAATTTAGTATAAGCAAATGTGTTAGATCCAAAACAATTTAAGCACACTTTCAATGATAGGATGTGAAAATTGGTTAAGTAATGATTCTTTCTCAAGAAGAGTTATGTTACACCGTGTATAAGACACACTTAAAGGTATGTGGTGGTGGAGAAGCATAACAGTTGAAGAGGAAATTTCTTTAATTCTATGGTATCGACGTTTGAGGCATGCTAGCACCTAAAACCCTTGTCCAAGTAAAAAAACATTTTAACCCTTAATCCTTATGATTATTGTTTGACAGAAAAGCAGTATAAGTCTCTTTTCAGAGAATATCTACAAGGAAGATGAGATATTAGAGTTGGTGTATTTAAATGTTTATGGCCTAATTGAGTACGAGCACTAGGAGGTAATTTTTTTTTTTACATTCATTGATGATGCTTCGAGGAAGACTTAGGTATATATGCTGAAAGCAGAGAGTCAAGTATTTAAAAATTTTTAAAAGTTTTATGTCATAGTAGAAAGGGAAGTTAAGAGGAAGCTAAAATGCTTGTGAATGGATAATGGAGATTAACATACTTCCTAAGTGTTTAAACATTACTATACTTTGTATGACATTATTTATGAGAAGAACAAACTTGGTCTTTTAAAATGGTCATAAGCAGGATCTCAAGAGCATAAGAGAGGTGTAGATCTTTTAAAAGGAGACAATTTGACACTCAGTAGCTCACCCCATGGCATTGTTAAGCAATCTACAAGTGAAGGAGATAAAGTGTGTGACTAAACACACTTTGATAGTGATCAGATACAAGTTAGTAATGATAAGCTACATGAATCACACTTAGACAATACTAAAGATGAAGTTATTTGGGATAACAAGCAGGGGAAGAAATGGGATCTAAAAGCTAGGTATATACAACTTAGAAAATCAACAAGGAAGAGAAGGCCTTCTAGTAAATATCCGATTACAGAATATCTATACGTTACTGCTGAGGAAGAGCCCGAGGATGTGCAAAAGGCTACATTTGTGAAGACAAAGATCTCTAGCTCATAGCTATGAAAGAATATCTTATGAAGACAAAGATATTTGGCTCACAGTGATACATATAAGCTTGTGAAACTTCCAAAAGAATTAAAGGAATTGAAGAATAAGCGAGTGTTTAAGATGAAGAAATATGATGAAAAGCTAATGAACCATATGGAAAGGCTAATGGTGAAAGGTTTTAATGAAAAGAAGGGTACAGATTTTGATGAAACCTTTTCAGAAGTGATTAAAATGATCTTAATTTAAACAATATTTGGTTTAACTACTTGCTTGGATCTTGAACTCAAGTTGTTGGATGTTCAAACTGTCTTCTTGCATGGACCTTTGGAAAAGGAGGAATATATGGAGTGGCTAGAGCATTTCAAAGATAAAATTAAGGAGAATCTATTCTGCAAGTTAAAGAAAATATTATATGGGTTAAAACAAGCTCCAAGGTAGTGTTATTGAAAGTTTGATTCCTTTATTTCAAGTCATAATTACAAGCAAACTTATAACGAACTTTGGTTGTATTTTATGAAGTTTACAGGTGATAACTTCATCATGCTTTTTCTATATATTGATGATATGTTGATTATAGGTCAAGAAGTTGGAAGAATCCAAAAATTGAAGGAGGATTTGTCTAAATCTTTTGACATGAAAGATTCGAGACCTACAAAGCATATTTTAGTTATGGAAATAACTTATGACAGGAAGAGTATGAAACTATGGCTTTCATGGGAAAGATATATTAAACGGTTAGAAAGGTTCGATATAAAGCAAGGCTAACTAGCTAGCATGCCACTGGCACCTCACTTCAAGCTAAGTAAGCGTGCATGCCTCTTAACATAAAAAGAGATAATGACTGAATGAAGACAAGATGGATAACAGTTGGATCAAGCTCTTATGGATAAAAACGATCATATAGGGTACTACATACTCATGTCCTTTACTTTCATGGATTAACTGTGTAAGTCTTTGGAATCATATGAATAAGGACGTAAAGGGCAAAGGCATACATGGTCATACATATGCCATTGTTCATAATATACATGGTTATGTGTGACGATCTTATATCTCTCTATAATTGTATACATTTTAATTGAATGTTTTTCCTAACAATAATAATTTTTGATGCAATAAATTAAAACTCCTAGTTACTACAAATGATTAAAATAATTAAACTTTTAGATATTCAAATGTAAATTTAGAAAATGATTATTTCAATTAATAAACTAATTGCGTGCATTAAAAATAAAATAAAAATAATCATAAAATAAAAGCATAAAAACAACTTAATACATGAATAAATGAAATACTCCCCTATAAGAATTAATTGCCTCCCAATCTTCAAAGTTCTAGGAAGGACTTCCACTTTCTTCAACCAGGAATAAAAAACTTAGTTAACAATGACCCTTTACATCATTAAAAGCTGAGAAAAAGCTACTCTAATGTCTAGCAAAGAAAGGAGAAAACAAGGGGACTTCGAAAAGTTAGAAAAATGTAGTTGGAAGATGGATGATTTGCTCCTTCATAACTTGGCTCTATTTATAGCCATTGAAATGCATAAGGAAATCTTATGGTTATCATTCTTTGGATTCCTTAGATTATAACTTAATTGATATTTACTCAAATCTAGATAGGATAAGATTTTAAACACTTTTAACATGTTTTTCTCTTATAGGTTCGAAGTCTGAAAATTATAGTTTGTATTAAGCGTACAGATGCCTAAGATCTCTCCTAACTATGTTTTTCTCAATTTCATTTTGATTTTAACGATCTAATCCTAATCTATAAAATAAAACATTTTGTTAACCCAAATCTCGTTGGTCTACCCTTAATTATTGTTGAGATTTCTCCTTCATTTAAAATTTTCAATTTGGATTAAAGTCCAATTCCTTTTCTAGTCAAATAGAATCTTCAAAACTTATCCACCTAAAATAAACAAAATACTAAATTTTGAACATATTAAGATAGATTATGGAAGATTTTGAATGCTAAAAATAAAGCAAAATTATAACACAATAGTTTTTAAAACTTTTTAATTACAAATTAAGAAAATTTTAATTTTTAGTTTTTTAGTAAAAATCTTAATGAAACAAGTTTTTTTCTAACAAAAAAGGGAAGAAAATTTTATTACAAATCTTAATCAAATAAGTTTTTTAAAAATAAAAATAAGAAAAATTAAAAATCAAACAAAAAAATTGAAGTGAAATCAAATGATTCCTGTACTTCAAAAGGGTATTTTATTGAACACTTGATTTGCAATTTAAGTTTGTTGTTTTGGGACTTAAGCAATAAAACTTGACTAAATAGAACTGTAGAGGTTTACTTCTACAAGCATAAAACATATTACAAAAAATTTCAAATAAGTAGACACTGAACTCAATATCTTAGGGACATTTTATCAAACACCTTACATGTATATGATTTAGGAACGCTCTTAGAATAGAAATGAAGTACCATAAAATTTTTCACACGAAATAAGGCTTATAACATGCTACATTACATCTTACACCCTTTTTAATGTAAAAGACATAAATTATTAGTTACATGTAGTTATGCATTTACTTTATAACTATCTCGGAGTTTTGTCTAAACCAACAATACCTATCTTCCAATTTGTGACTTGTATAAACAATAAAATTGTTATAGGAGTAGATAGGATACCAAACTCTTAACCAATATAATTAATAAACTAGCTGACTTAACACCAAGTAACCACATAAAATTATTGTCACTACTTTAGACCAATATGGAGCTACGTTTAGACTACTCAAAATTTGTACTTTCTATTGTCAGTTTTATCACGATATGCTCAAACATCACGCATTAGTCTCGATGTTTTCTTACTATCAAAATATCTTATCTAAGAAACAACTTTCTGGACAGTCAATCATACAAAACTTTCTTCATAAGATATGCCATCATGATATTATTAAACATGTGTAAATTTTATTTCAACCATTTGTCCGAAGATGATCTAATAGACCTCCCTACTAGGAGAAAGTACATGTTCTCATGGACATAAAATTTGCCAAACTTTTCTACCATATTTAACCTTGTCAACTAGCTTACTTATTTGTCCAAGTAAGCTCTTGTTGCACTACGAAAAACTTAACATAACATATTAGGTTAATGAATAAGACGTGCACTTTCATCCATTCATTGTCACAAATAAGGTTAAAATAGCTTTTGAACCTATAAATACTCCATTGGCTAATATTTGATGATCCATACAAATGGTAAAAAAGTTAAAAGCGCCAATTTCATTTGCTGAGTCTTTCAGAACTTCGATAACATCAACTGTTGGGATTACAAATTCATCTGCATCCTTCATCTTTAGGAAGTATGAATACTATTGCTAGCTAGAACTTTTCCCCTATTTAATTTCCTGAATTCCCTTCAATTTATAGCTTATATGATCATTCACTAAAGGTCCTAAAGATCCCATTCCTTGGTCCCTTTTCCATTACTAGTGGACTAAAGATAGCCAACTCAAAACTGTGTTGCTCTTTAGTCTACAATACATTCAACTTTGTCTTTTTAGAAAGCTCTCTCATATAATGTGGCTCATCGTATATTAAGTAAATAATATTACATTGAACGTAATTGTAATAAGTTGGGGGTCATCCTTACCTGTTGGACCCCAAAATTTCTTTTCATTATGTTTGTAAGCATAATTTGAATAGATTTTGTGTAATTGCTAGATAAATCATTTTTAATTGGAGTTTAATTATTATGATAAGTTAAAGAGGATTTATTTCATGGATTGAGGAGAATTGGAGGTATTAAATGGAAGAATTAAGATTAAGTTAGCGTATAGTATGGTATAAGTTAAATTGAAGAATTAAGAATGCATAAGGGTATTTTGGTTGGATTACTTAAGGATAGAAGCATTAAGGCATTAAAGGAAGGGTAAGTGGACCTCTCTCACCCAGCAAGGGTAGATTGGGAAGAGGAAAAGATTGTCTTGTAAATAAGAAGACAAAAATGTGAAGGAGGGTAGGAAAAAATCAAAAAGCAAAAGAGAGAGAAAGAAGAAGAGGGGTTTCGGTGGAGTTAACGAGAATAGAGTTTTGAACTAGGTCAAAATTTTTCTTAGTCTTAATGAGAGAGTTGGAGGTTACTCAAAAAGGGAAAAAGAAAGAGGAGAGGAAGAGCTTTCTTTAGAACCAAGAATCTCACCATTTGGTGAGCATTTAAGGTAAGTTGATTTTAATGTTTTGTAGTTTTGAAAGGTTTTTGGTTCAAGGAGCTAAAGAAATGTATGGGTTTAAGTATCATAGGGTCAATTTCATGCTTTTGGTTCTGTTGGGTTCTCCCATTTGAATTCATATTGAATGGGGATTGTTTTTATTGTTAAAGGAAATTAAGAGAGGTAAGAGGAGCAAGAGGAAAGACATCTTTAAATTTAATATGTATATAAGCAAGGACTTCAAGGTGGGTATGACTTTATAACAGAGTAAATAAGCCACTCAATATTTTTCCTTGAATCAAGAAAGCTAAATGGTTTTAAATTGCATCATGGATGTTGCATTTGTTTGCATTTGATGGGCTTTGAAATTGTTGCATTTATTTGCTACATGAATTATGTTTATGATTTATGAACATGTTTCATTTTTAAAAAGATAAAAGATTTTGAAATCAGATTTTCGAGAACGTTTCTTTGAAATATCTCATGTGCAGGAAAAACAAGTTTCCAACAAGATGCCATTTAGGGCAAACTGTTTTCAATACATGAATTACATGTTATGTGGGTTTATGGTAGTCCCTCAAGAACTATCTTATGCATGTTAACCCAAAAATAGGCTTCTCCCGCCTGCCCACTAATGGCACGGAGCTCCTTCAAGGACGCCCTCAAGTTTACGACTACACAGGACCATTATATGGAAATGTGTAGTGCGTCATGAATTAGACTAACCCAAACCATTTATAATGTGTTTATGTATTTAAGATTGTGTCAAGTTTGATGCATTCATGATTTACAAGTCCTCATGAACTATTTGATTTAGTGAGGATTCTGAAATTTAAGTGTTCGTATTTTCTATGAGAAAGTACTACGGCTTCCAAGTGTGAAATGACAAAAAGTTTTTGAAAATGGTTTTGCTTATCTCTTACTCATAAAATTGTCACCCACGAGCATTAAGCTCACCCCTCCCAATTATGTCCCATACAGATGAAGAGCAAGAAAGTGAGTAAGTCAACAGATTGCAAGAAGTCGTCTATGATGACGTTAGCATAGAGACGTAAAGCAGAATACAGACGAAAGGAATCATCTGTGATGATGTCAGAAACAGACGCAAGGAAACACAGACTCAAGGAAAACATAGACGAAAGGAATCGTCTGTGTTGACATCAGAAACAAATACAAAGAACACAGACGTAAGGGAAGATAAACGCAAGGTAAATACAGATGCAAGAAATCGTCTGTGATGACACGTCATAACACAGATGATAGAAAGACAGACGATAGAACACAGACGATAGGAAGTCAAACACAGATGATAAAAAAGTCAAAGGTAGACGATAGAACCCAAACGATAGAACACAGACAATAGGAAGTCAAACACAGACGATAAGAAAGTCAAAGATAGAAGATAGAACCCAGATGATTGAACCTAGACAATAGGAACTCAAACACAAACGATAAGAAAGTCAAAGCCAGACCGTAGAACTCAGATGATAGAACCCAGATGATAGAACACAGACGATAGGAAGCCAAACACAAACGATAAGAATGTCAAAGATAGACGATAGGTAAACTATAGACGATACAAAGAAGAAGTTAAACCAGTATGACTAAAAAGTCCCTTAGTTGGAATTAATCACAGAATTCACAAATTAATGGGATTCAATAAGAAGTGATTATTTTGGCTCCCCTATGAAAGTTTTAGATCTATGTCTTTAGACTAATTCCCAAATGATTGGAATTATCCACTTTGGAGGTATATAGAACAAGATATAGCCAAATTATAGAAGTCTATTTAGTTAAACCTATCCATTCAACAAGGAACATAACCTAAATCAACTAACTTTGGTCTTATTATGCAAGAGCAACATAAAAATACATCCAATTTAACCAAAAAATCCCATTTTCTTCTAGAATGGTTGTTTTTTATCAATTCCCCTGACATCACATTCATAAATCCAAGCTAACATATCCAAAATTTCCATACATATTTCACATGTAAGTATGTATGTCCATGTCGAAGTGAACAAAGTATCTATTTACCCTTGTCTTTCATATTTAGTATCTTTACATATCTTACCAAGATGTACTTAATTAATTATGTTCACTTTTTAGCACACCCTATACATGCTACAATACTTCTAGGGTATATGTTGGGACATTACATTTTCTCTCCCCCTTAAAAAGAATTTTGTCCTTGAAATTCCTACATGATCAAAACAGTTAAGGATACTAAGCCTTATGGTCTCTTCTGGTTCCTATGTTGCTTCCTCGAGTCCATGATTTCGCCAGACTGCTTTCACAAAAGGTATTTGCTTGTTCTTGAGTTGTCAGACTTCTCTGGCTAAAATAGGCACACGACCTTCTTTATAAGTTAAATCCAATTATACCTGAATTTCTTGTATAGAAATCGTATGTGTATTTTTAGACCGATATCTTCTCAACATCGAAATGTGAAACACATCAAGAAATTCATTTACCAGTGGAATATCTTGTTGTTTAACACTCTTTTTCCTAGAATCAATCACAAAAACTAGATAAGTTTCACACCCCATCCTAAGGAACTTCTGAGCTTGCATAGCAAATACCACATTGGGTAGAGAACTAGTATAGATGCCATACATTACTATTTCAGATTGGCTAGGTTTCTTAAGCACAACTATCTTAATAGTACAGTCAACCACTACTTAATGCTTGGATAACCAATCCATACCCAAAATCAAATCAAATTCATGAATAGGAATCTAATCGAACCAGCCATATATTCACATCCTTAGATCATAACAGGACAGGTTCTATAAACATGATTAACTAATACCTCGATTAACCCTAAAGGGTCCTGATATAGTTGGATAAGATCACGCAGGATTATTCCTCTCTGTAACCTCATCAACAGTTTTGTCAGATCTTTCCACATTTAATTCTATAATCAATACATAGGATAAACCCATTAGGCCAAACGTAACTCTTATATCCACAAACAAGAAATAGTTAAGCATTGGTTAAACCAAAATCACCTAAACCATACTCTAATACCAAACAATGTAACACCCTCATACCCCTTAGGAGGATATGCAAATGCTACAGAAAATATAACCAAAATAGTCCAATATATACTAAAGCATTTTAAGGGGCAAACATTTCATTCACCATTGGTTAGGACATATTTAGAACATAACATACACATGATCCTTATTATATATAAGCCTTAAATCAAAATCCTAAATGTATTAAGGTTTTTTTACAAACCATTAAACAAAACACAAAATACAACATATCTAATTACATTGAATCATAACTCAAAACAAACTGAACATTTCTAGGACAAAACACAATCTTCTTGGCCACTATGGTTGTCTTTATCCCAGTCTCAATTCTTCTTATCAGAACTTGTAAGGGGGGTAAAACCACCATGCTAAGCATATAACTTAGCGGGGAGTAACTAAACAATATATAAACTAGCGACTATCTCTACCAATCATCTAGCATATTCATGCACTGAATCTTAACAAATCTCATAAAAACTTTAAGTGTTCAAATTACTGAACATTCTAATATCATTTACATCAAAACAAAATAGCATATATCAGAATAGAATATGCTTGCTTCAAATTGATAAATATCTGAACAAAATATCATAATCACATTATAGAACTTTAAAGTATTTGAACAAATCTTTCTTATATCAGAACAACATTTAGCTATATTAGAATTTAACTTAGATTATATAAGAATTAAACACTTATCATAACGTAAAACTAGTAAGCCTGCTAGTCTTTTTTACAGAAGTGGATAACGAAACCAAAATAGGAGATACCTGTTGGTATCACAGAGTAGAAGAGACTTATCTCTCGACACCTAAGTGTCCTTATCAGGAGACATCGAAGTGTCAATATCAAGAGAGACATATGTCTTAGACCCCGAAGTGTCATTATCAGCAGACAACGAAGTGTCGACACCTTAAATGTGTCCAGGAGCAGTTGCATATCTTCTAGGTATACCTACATACCCACGAATGGGATTAGACAATTTTAAAACAATCCTTCAGATTTCACAATCACAAGAAAAATTTGTTAGGTCATTATTCCACTTTCCTCAAATTGAACCTATGTATGCACATACAGCTAATCATTATAAGCATAAACATTTACGATAATTTACTATTAAAGGTATAATGTATTTGCACATTCCATATCATGACAAAAAATTTCAATTTTGTAGACAATCATATTCAATTCACATCATAACAACCTTTTGAAACACATTAGTATTCATAAGAACACATTCATTTTTAAACACATCATTCCTTTCAACATTAGACACATTATTAATTAACCTCAAATTCTTTAAGTAATTATCTCTATTAATAAACCATAACTCAATTACCTTTTGAAGATTGGTATATCTCACATATTTCTAAAGTGTTGTACGTAGTTGTATATATATACAAAAGAATCTTATCTCATAGCTAGTGTATTTGAGGAAGTTACAACAATCAAGAGATAAAATAGGAATGTGTATGAGACTAAGCATAACACTAGCTAGCATGAGACTAGGCATAACACCAGCGAACTAATGTTGACTAAATCATATACACTAACACGCCCTGTAGTTGATGCCGGAGGAGAAAAAACACCGAGACTGGCACAAAATTGATGGAAAATACCAGAGGGTAAGCCCTTGGTGAATACGTCAGCATACTGATGTGAGGAGAGAACATGTAGAACTCTGATATGGCTAAGGGTTACCTAGTCATGGACAAAGTGAATATCGATCTTAATGTGCTTGGTTCGATGATGCTGAAAAGGATTAGTGGATAGATAAATGGCACTAACATTGTCACAATATACTAGAGTGTTGTAACTGAGTGGTGTCCAAAGCTCAAGGAGAAGGTTTGGAATCCAGAAAGTTTCAACCACAACATTTTCTACGGCCCTGTACTAGGCTTTTACGCTAGAGCATAGAAGACCAGGAAATAAGATTTTTACCAAGGTAAACACAGTAGCCAGAGGTCAAGTGGTGTAGGTCGAGGCATCCAGCACTGTCTGCATCTGAGTATGTAATAAGACCGATCACAGAAGAACGAGAAATAACTATGCCTCTGTCACTAATGCTCTATATGTAGCGAAGATGAGGGGTTCGGGGGCGGTGCATTAAAAGACACACTTGTTGCACCACATAGATGATATCGGGGTGAATGAAAGTCAGGTATTGCAGTGCTCTAGCAAGAGCTCAATAGAGCAATGGGACATCAGTAGGGGTTCCAGATGTCGCAGACAACTTTCCTTTGGTATCAACTGATGTAGAAATAAGTTTGTAATTGGTCATGCCTGCGCATTCCAAGATGTTATGAATATATTGTTGCTGAGAAAGGAAAAGACCCTCAAAAGTATGGCAGACGACAATGACCAGAAAGTAGCATAGTGGGCCCATATCAGACATAGCAAAATCGTAGCAAAGAGAGCGGATGATAAGCTACAAGAGAGCACTAGAGGAAGCAATAAGAACAATATCATCCACATATAATAAGAGATAAGCCATGTCAGGACCCCGCTGTAGGAAAAATAGAGAGGTTTCACTCTTGCAGCTAGTAAACCCAATGGAGGTGATAAAGGTGGCAAATCATTGATACCAGGAACGGGGGCCTTGTTTGGGGTTATAAAGGGCCTTATTAAGGCGATAGACATATGTGGGTCGAACCAGATCAACGAAGCCTAGGGTTTGTGTATAGTAGACCATCTCATGGAGATTGCCATGTAGAAAGGCATTTTTGATATCAACCTAATAGGTAGGCCAAGCACAGGAGACAGTGAGACTAAAGGTAGTTTGAACAGTAGCCAGTTTGACTACCGGACTAAATGTCTCATCATATTGATGCCATGACATTGATTGAAGCCACACACAACCCAATGAGCCTTATATTAGTTAAGATCACTTGTAGGGCCAAATTTGTGATGAAATAGCCACTTTCCTGTAATCACATTAGCACTAACGGGAGGTAGGGCAAGATCCTAAGTATTATTTTTAATTAAAGCATTAAATTCATCACGCAATGCAGTGTGCTAGTGCGCACTTTGGTAAGCTTTAGGAAGAGGGGAGATAGTGGTTATGACATTAAGGTTGAAGATGGACTTGGGTTTGTCTAAACCAGCTCTACCACAAGTGATCATTGGGTAGATTGGTCGTGGCTACGGGGGAGGGGTACTATACTGGGGAGTGGACATGGGGGAAGAGTGGGAGTGGGATGTAGTGGCAGGTGTATAGGGTTTGTAATGTCGATGGTATGTGGGGGGTCGTCCCCCAGTCTGTCTAGGAAGCTATATATAGAAGGTGACATTGGAGAGGCAAGTAAGAACGGTGTTTCATCAAACACAAGATGGCGAGAAATAATGACTTTGTGAGTGTTGAGATCAAGGCAACAATAGCCACAATAATTGGAGGGGTAGCCAAGGAAGACACATTTTGTGGAGCGGAGAGAGAGTTTATAAAGTATAGTGGAGGTGAGGTTAGGGTAGCAAGAGTTGTCGAAGATTCAAAGATGGGAGTAGGAAGGAGGGGAGCAAAATAGGCGTTCATGAGGTGTTTGATTTTTTGTGGTGGGGAGAATGTTGAGGAGTTTGCATATGGTGTTATTTATGATATGTATTGTTGGACCCCGATTTTTAAGTGGAATTTAGAAATATTAAATAAACTTGAATGAGTGTTATTATGTATATGTTTAGGTATAAATGTATTTATACTTAAA
>JAOSBO010024473.1:0-11938 GCA_027563915.1 Erythroxylum rotundifolium
ATCTGCTTTTCATTCTGTCTTATCTTTGTTTGTCATCAAAATCACTTTATACATGAAGTCAAAATTCTGACTTAACACATCCTTATTTAGAACAGTTTGTCATATTCTTAATTGATGACCTTCTGATTTATTCTAAGGATGGGGAGGAGTATGCTAGATGTCTTTGGATTGTACTATAAATGCTTTGCAAAAGACAATTGTACGTGAAATTTTCAATGTGTGAATTTTGGCTGAAGGAGATAGGATTCCTTGAGCAAGTGGTATCAGGAGAAGGTATTTATATGGATTAAAAAAAGAGTGGAAGCTATACTTGAGTGGGAACAGCCCAAGAATGTGACAAAAGTTCACAACTTTCTAGGGTTAGCTGGTTATTATCGAAGAACTATTAAGGGCTTCTCAATACTTATAGTCCCTTTACTGAGGCTTACCTGGAAGGGGGTAAAATTTCAGTGGGATGACAAACGCGAGGCGAGTTTTCAGGAACTGAGGAGACAATTGACTTCTGTACCAGTGCTTGCTCTACCTACCCAGGGGTTGGGTATAAGGTATACAGTGATGCTAGTCGTCAGGGACTTGGTTGTATACTTATGCAGGTCGGGTGAATGATCGCATATGCTTCTAGATAGCTGAAGAAGCACAAACTAAATTATCCTACTCATGATTTGGAGCTTGCAGTAGTGGTTTTTGTACTCAAGATTTGGAGACATTAGCTTTATAGGGAGACTTGTCGTATATACACCGACCACAAGAGTCTGAAGTACCTAATGACACAGAAGAAGCTAAACCTTAGACAAAGTAAATGGTTGGAATTAATTAAGGATTATGACTTAGTGATTGACTATCACCTGGGAAAAGCAAATGTGGTAGCTAATGCATTGAGTCGTAATTCCAGTTTGATAGTAACTATCAGGTAAAATCCTTATATGACTCATTTGATGAGTATATGGAGTCTTGGGGTTGGACTCTCAGTGGCTGAGGATGACAAGACACTGTTAACATGGTTTGAAGTTCGGTCAATACTATTTGATGAGATCAGGAGATCAAAAGCCGAAGATCCTGAGTTAAAGGTCATTAGAGAGAAATTAACATCCAAAGAGGATGATTCGACTGAGGGAAGATGGGTTGTTAGTCTTCAGAAACAGAGTTTGTGTATCGGATAACTAAGATCTCAGGCGAGCTACTTAGAAGAAGCTCACAGTTCGAATTATGCTATGCATCTTGGTAGCACCAAGATGTATCAAACTTTTAGAGAGAGTTATTGGTGGCCAGGGATGAAGAGAGAGATAACAAAATTTGTGGCCAGATGCCTTCCCTATCAGCAGATAAAGACAGAGCATCAGAAGTTAGCGGGTATGTTACAGTCTTTGCCCATTGTGGAATGGAAGTGGGAGCACATGATAATGGACTTTGTAGCTGGACTACCTCATACATCAAAGGGGTCACGATGCTATTTAGGTTATAATGGATAAATTGACGAAGTTTGCTTATTTTCTACCTATCTACACAACTTACATGTTAGAAAGGTTGACGAAGCTGTATATTGATGAGAATGTGAAGCTGCACGGGGTTCCAGTTTCTATAATATCGGATAGGGATCTGAGATTCACCTTATGATTTTGGCCAAACTTTCAGGAATCTTTCAAGACTAAACTGAAGTTTATTACTGCCTTTCATCCCCAGACTGATGGTCGGTCGGAGAGGACTATTTAGACACTGGAGGACTTACTGAGAGCATGTGATATAGATTTCTAAGGAAGCTGGGACTGACACTTGCTTTCAATAGAATTTTCTTATAACAATAGTTATCAGACAAGTATCAATATGTCACCATATGAAGCACTTTATAGGAGAAAGTGTAGGACACCTTTATGTTGGTATGAGGTTAGTACAACTAAAGTCGAAGGAGCTGAATTGATAGAAATTACCACTCAAAAAGTAAAGGTCATCCGGGAGAAAATGAAAGCCACCTATGATCGTCAAAGGAGTTATGCGGATAAGAGGTGACAATCATTAGTGTTTGCAGTTGGTGATATGGTTTTCCTTCAGATATCACTACACAAAGGTATAATCTGAAGTTAATGCTGAGGGAAGCTGAACCCTTGATATATTAAACCTTTCCATATCTTGGAGTGTATTACGACTGTGGCGTATCGGTTGGAATTGCCACCGGATTTAGATAGGATTCATAATGTGTTCCATGTCTCAATGCTTAAGAAGTATATACCAAACCCATATTATGTTTTGAAGACACCTCTAGTGGAGCTGAGAGAAGACCTGAGTTTTAAAGTGAAACCAGTCCAAATTCTGGATCGACAGATAAAGAGGTTACATAGCAAGGAAGTTCCCATGGTCAAAGTTCTTTAGAAAAGTGACAACGCTAAGGAGATGACACGGTTGCCTGAGGATGTTATGAGACATCACTATCCCCTTTTATTTGTATCCTTGACTTAGAAGTTCCGAGAATGAAACTCTTTTGGGGGGGGGGGGGGGAAGGACTTGTAATGTCGAACTCTTTGAGCCATTTTGTATTGGTCTATGCTTAGAAGTACTATTGTATATTGATATATACATGGTTGTATATGAGTTCAAAAATATATTTGAATCCTTTCGATATATATACCAGTGATATATAATGTTATATGGCCTCATATGGACTTAGAGTTCATCAGTATGTGAAATCTTGGAGATTTTTGACATGTAAGCTTCTAAGTGTGTAAAACCGAGTCCATTGGGTTAAATGTATTTTAATGCCTTAGAGATGATTAGACATGATTTCTAGACTTATTGGACACTTAGAAAGCTTAGTTTGAAAGGTTGATGTACATAAGGGCTTATTTACAACTTGTTAAAAGTTAAGGGACTTAAATGTAATTTTTCAATTCTCGGAGGACCGATATGTAATTTTATAAGGTTAAGGGGCTTAGTTATAATTTGCAAAAGCCCAAGGACCAAAATGAAAATAAAAGTTTTGGTCATTCTCAAATTTTGGGCTTAATTGCAAATTTAGGAAAAGTTTGAAGGGTATAATGGTAATTTCACATAAAGTAAGGGCAAAAGGTAAATTAACCATGTGTGGTCAAAGAAGAGTCAAAATTCTAGACCCTTCTCCTTATGTGTAGCCATGCACCCCATTATTTAGCATTAAAACACTTTGTTTTAATTAAAAGAAAGGAGAAGAAAGAAGAAAAGAGGAGGAGAAGAGGAAGTTTCCGCCATCACATAGCCTTTACCAAATTTTTGATTCTCCAACCCAAACCAAGGTGCTCTAAGTTAATTTGAAATCAAGGAACTCAAATTTATCATTAGATTTGAGAAATTCTCAAAAGATTTTAAGATATCACCAAAGGAAAGTTTAGGTGAATTTTGTCTCATCTCTCTCTACATTATGATTTTGAGTTTGGTGTTAAGATATGTTACTCTTCATGCTAGAATATGCATGAAACATGATTTAGATGAATGAAATGAGTTATCGAGAAGCTTCCTTAAGCAAAACCGAAATGCCCAACCTTTGGTGAAAGTTTGTGAAATTTGAATATCTTTTGAAATTGATGGTTTAAATGAACTCTATGATGTTAATTGTGTATGTATAATGTAAATTGATGATGAAAAATGCAAAAGATGTACATTGAAAGGAGGCTTTCAAGTTCTTGCCTTTAGGTATTTGATAAAATGTCTAAGTGAACTTGACTTAGGATTTTAAGATTCTGATGGTGTGCATTGGAAAGAGGCTTTCATGTTTACTTAGAGTAAACTTGAATTGTTGCTTAGATTGATGAGTAGTGGCCTAATGTACTTGGATAAAATGTGCTTAATTATTCTTTAAAATGTGAAAGTACAGGATCAAGGCATTAAATGCCTTAGAAAATGCAAAAGAAAGCTTATGTGAATAATAAGGGAAGTAACCATGTAAGAAGCTTAACGGCCGAATCCTACAACTTAAAAATAGTGATATTATATTTTATACACTTAAGTCATGGTGTATAAATATAAGTTATATATTTGAGTAGTAAATACATTGCATTTGTATGTATAAAGGCTCAGAAGCTGTGGATCAAGGAGCTCGTATCGAGGATTGTTGAAGTTAAAGGAGTGTACACCTTCTTTTGAGATGACTCAGGGAAAACATATCTCTCAAATGGGACTAGGACAACCCAAGGCATGCATGATGACTTGTATGTGAATTTTGAACCTAGGTAATATATAGTAGAATTGAATCGTAAATAGATGCTAGTATACTTATGTATTTAATAAATGACATTGTTTTGAATAACTCTTTGCATTTGGAGTGAAACAGATGTTTTTATTATGTATTTTAAGGAATGAAATTGTTTTCAACAAACCTGCACCTAAAGTGCAAAGGACAATATTTTATTTTTTAAAACTACATTTTTTAATAACTTTGCACTAGGAGTGCAAAAGATGACTTTTACTGCATGAAATAATGTTTTGGAACTTACATATGCATAATTGAGTCATGTATGTTACGTGGATGTGTTCTCTTTTAGCTTAGAGCCATAGTAAGGTTCCATTTTTTCGGTTGGACCAATAAATAAGGACATGGTACCTTACTTGATTTTAGTACTAAATATTTGTACATGATTTTTTTGTGATTGGTGAGGTAACAATTGGCCAATCATGTCCTAGATACTACAGATTAAGCGACCTCTATACCTTTGATGCCAGTACATAAAAGTCGAGTCCTTGTAACGACACCTTTCTACAGGACTTGCGAATGAGTGTGCACTTAGAGATCTGTTCACCGACGAGGTCATCGCCTAGGGTCATGATGCTCTTGTCGATCATAGTCTAGACTCGCCACAAATGAAAATCGAGCCAACACTAGGATTCGATGGGTGTGCACACTAGTTTGGCCGACTAGTGGTAACATATATAACTATTTTGGCTTATTATGAGATTTAGCTTCCTGACAAGATTTGATTTTACATGTGATGCTTTTCTGCTCTTGTGTGCTAGAACTGGAACCTATGTTCACTAAATGAGTAATTAATAGGCTAGGCTTATGTGGTTCCTAATCAGTATGGGATGAGTCATAGACTAGGTCTATGTGTTTCTATGTCATGCATATTCACTTCATAGGTGGTTATGTGCATGTTAGATGTGTAAAACCGTCCTTAGGTTATTTAGACCATTTTTGTATGTATCAGGTCTTATTTGAGATATATGTTTTTTTTTCTACTCATTGAGTACATAATGTACTCATCCCCTCCGCTTTTCAACCATGCAAGTTAATTTGGTGAGCTTGATGCTCTGAGTAGTTCATGCGGTCTTTTGACATTTTCAGGGCATTATCACACGTGGGTAGTCCCTGTTTCGTAATTTTATTGCATAGTGGCTCATGATTATGTCAATATGCTTTATAATCTTGTAAATTAACTCTTGTCTGTCTTGTGTTTTGTAAATGACCTTATGTATGAATATTCTATACTGTTTTTGAGATTGCTCTTTAGTGGACTTCAAAGTTTAGAAGTTGTGGTAGAGTTTTATCGTGAATATAGAAGTGCGTTTGAAACTGATTTACAGGTGTTTTTCATCTTGGGATTTTCAAAATATAGCCATTGTTCTGCCGAAATGTTCTTTTTAAAGATATCCAGTTAGCCTTGCATAGTTAGGTTAAGGGTACCGTGAGTATCCTTAGGCCGAGTATGTGGCGGTTGTCATATGCCTGATGTAGTTCCGAGTCGTGATACCTTTCCTACAAGTGTAATTTTTACATGATTGTTAACATATTATTTACAATTGTATACGTAGAGTGTGTTTTAGAGTTTTAACGTGATAAATCTTTAGTAAAAGCATGATATATGCTTAGATTACCTAAAAAAGCTCATTATCTTTGAGAGATATAAAGCCCAAAGGATCAATTTCATATGCATAAAAGATAACGTCCTCACAATATTCTATGATGATCATTAAAATGAGCATTATTTATACCTTTATAAGTAGTGCCATAGAACTTGACATATAAGTATGAGTCTAATAGTAGATAGCCCATTAATACTCTATGTCTTTGTATACCATTATCACTTAAGTTTAAGATGCCAACCCTAGAAACTTATAAGGTATGCATAACGTTGTTGATTATGTTTATCGTTATAGGAAACTCACAAATCTGTATTATGCATATGATGCTATAAAATGCAGAGCTCCCTCTACATAAAATTAAAGGACTTCTAACTGTATGTGATCTAAACAATAGTAAAGATTAGTTAGGGAGTAAACCTAGTATTTTTATAGTATAGTTTAGTGAATACGAGAATCATTCCCATAAAGACTACAAGTATTAGTAATAATTACTTTTTATTATCTAACATATGAAAACAAATGATTGAATTAAAAGAAAGGACTAACTAAACTAGAATTACTAATATAAAATTCCAAACCAGAGCAACAAACAATGTTGAAGCAATTAATTAATAAATAAGATTAAAATGTAAAATTTCCCCAAAAACCTTTTTGTTCTTAAATTTATATTAATTCAATTGCTAACCTTATTTATTAGATGAGTAGAAACTATGAAGTTATAAAGTTATTCTTTCTTAAGAACTATCATTGAAAATCCATAAGAATTCCAAAATTGATTAATTGAAATCTCTATATAATCAAAACTGCTAAGTCTGCATTATTTTTTGTATGGATCCCTTTGTTAGATTTAACTATAAGGGAGAAGATTTACATAGTTATATTTCTAGATTTTCATATAACACTTATCATACATGCTAAGATTTATTCATACATATGATTTCTTAATCCATATACATGAAATTTAAAATTGAATCAAAATGCTAGGAAATTTCAAATCAAATACAAGAAGTAATCATAAATAGTTCACATGATAACTTAGGTTTTCTATGAAATTAAAGAATCGATCCCTATAATAGTTCTAGGATTTAATTCATCTAGGTTTATCTCAATTATTTTATACTAAGATAAAGAAAACTAACAATAATTAAGAAATAACAAATACACGAAATAATTCACTTTTATAGATTTGAAATCTTGAAGTCTTGATTAAATCTCAATGGATTTAATTTAATTTTTTTGATCATTGCCCCCAAATCTTTTTGTATCTAAAAGCCCTAAAATTTTAAAAAAATATGACCAACATAGGTCCAATACAGATTTGTGTTGGAGCTATATTGCTCCTCTACAAAAAATATAATTTTGTAAAGTTTATTACAAATATAGGTCCCTAATATGGACTCATATTGGACTTATGTTCCTATGAAACCAATATAGATAGAACATAGATCTGTATTGGAACCCATGTTTTGAATTCTTTCTTTAAAGTCATGCCAAAACTTCTCCAACTTGCTCAATTTTGTTCTTTCTTCATTAGAGGCTAAAGCAAGGCTTGAAAATAAAAACAATCCACATTAAGTACTAACTCCTATTCAAGCCATCTTAGTATAAGCAAAACACTCTCAAAATCATGCTAAAAACATAGTCGAATTATCACTTATGAAAAATTTTCCACAATTAAGCATTTTCTTGGCTTAAGGAAATCGATTTTATCATTTTTTTTGACTTAGGTTGCAACTCTAAGAAAGAATTTAATTAGTCGAATCAATCAAGACTCTCTATAATTCATTTAATTACAAAGTTTATCAATCCTTCCAAACATTAATTTAATCCATAAAGTCGAACCTAATGCATAAAGTGAACATACATGAGAAAGATGCTTCAACTTTAAATATTTTCGTACCCTTTATTAATATAGAAACAAAAAAATTGACTTTAAATCGATATAAGAGCATTTATAGGATTGTTTGAAAAACCAACAAACCCTTTCCATGTGAAAGTAAATATTTTATCAAGAATACCCTTGGTTATTTAATTAGGTCACTATTTTAATTCGCTACCAGCATCATATTTTAACTTTAACCTTAACCTTTTTACTTGAATTGAAGCTACTAAAGTGAATTTATTTTATCTTCACTTATTCACACAATTTTTTAAAATTTTTAATGGGATACCAAAAATGTCTTAAAAGAAATAACTTCTAACTCAACTGTATGTCCAACAAATACAAAAAAAATGTTGTAATGCAAATCAAGTATCTATTTTTAAAATTAATAAGGGAAAATTAAAATTAATTTAATCATCAATGCTCATAACTATTTGCCTAAAAAATAAATCTATAAACAACCAAACTTATAAGAATTATGTCAATCAATATTCTTTCAAAGTTAAAAATCTTCCAAAATTATAATAAAATTGATAAGGATAATAAACATGGCCTATAAGTAATTAATTCCCTCCCCACATTTGAGTTGTACATTACCCTCAATGTGGACAACATATAAGAACAATGAAAAATTAAAAATAAATGAAAAAGAAAGAAATTTGGATAATTGGTACTCTCATGACAATAAAAGATTGCATGCCTTATCAAATGACATCAATAATCATTAATAATTAATTAGTTACTAGTGGCTCCTCAGTTGCTAGCTCACTCTTTGGAGACATGTGGGGTGTTCTTTAATATAGGATAAACATGAATTTGTATTAGATACTGTGTTGCTTATATACTTAAACCCGTAATTTTAAAAGTGCTTTTTAACTGAAAATACATTAAAAAATCAACATTATACATAACACATAATTAAAACTATGTCTAAAGATACTAATTAAAGTAAAAACACATAAATCATTAGGTTGCCTCCTAATAAACACTTCTTTATAAGTCTCTTAGCTGGTCTTCTTACTCAATTCCTAATTATGGGCTCATTAGCTTTCAACTATGCCACATACTTTATTACGATAGGGCTAACTCTCTCCTCTTATTTTCATTACATAATACAAGTTTCCAATAACTCCTTTGTGATTATTTTCTACATAATATGAGAAATTTTAGTATCAATCACATTTATATTGAAATAAGCATCATTTATCAAGAAGATGTCTTATGACTTAAAAAATCTTAAAACTACTTCCTCAGCCTTTACCCAAATTGTTGTAATGCACATCTATAATAGCTTTAGCAATATCTAAGAAAAGTTGTCCTAGAATTAAGGGAATTTCCCCATTATCCTCCATATCAACAATTACATTATCAACCAAAAAGATAAAACTTTCAACTTAACCAAAACATCCTCTAATGCCCATAAGATACTCAATTTACCTATATGCTAATTGAATACTCATCCTAGTTATCTTAGGTTCACTGAATCCTAATTTTTTTAAGATGTCATGTGATATCAAATTAATACTAACTCTTATGTCTACTAATTCCCTTTTAATTGACAGACTAGTTAATATTACAAAAGAATAGTAAAACTCTTTAGATCTTTTTCTTTTAGGATAACTTGTTTGTATGACGGTAGAGCATCCCTCACTTAATGTGATTACTAACAACTCCTTGGATTTTTTTTAAAAAGGGGATCTTTTAGGAACTTGACATTTTTGACATCTACAAAGGAATTTCATCAAAAGGAATGCTAATATGCAATTTTTTAAAAAAGATCTAAAAACTTACCTAATTGATTTCACCATTTATCTCTCTTTAGTTTGTTTTGGTATGGAATTAGGGGTCGTAACTCTTTTACAACTTTCTTTTTTTAGTTCCTCTTCTTACTCTTTCTCCTTTTCCTCTTCTTTATTTTATTGCACAACAACCTTTTCCTTCTTTTCTTTCTCTTTTTATTAAAATTTTAACTCATTTCCACTCTTTAAGTCACTACTTTCATTTGTTACAAAGAGAAGCTTTCATATTTAGAAGTGAACCTCCAATTTAGTAATGATTTTTTAATGAGCTTATCAAGACTAGGGATTCTTTGTTATTGTTGCTGAAATTTAAGTAGAGGAGCTTGTCTTTGTTATCCTTAATTATTCCATACAAATTTAGGATGGTTTCTCCATCCCAAATTATAAGTATTACTCTATGGGTTATGCTGAAGCTGGTCCATAAAATTGACTTGCTCAGTTAGTTATCCCAAATTGTTAGGTTTTTGACATTTATGGTTCAAATGTCCACCATTATAAATATTATAATTTCTCACTTGTATTAGATAAGTTGTGAAACTTATATCAATAATCTTCTTTCTTAGTGTTTCCAACTTTGTCTCTATTGTTGTCACAATATCAAAATTATATTTATTAACTAATTTTGGAATTATCCTCATCTCTCCTACTAGTAATTACTTATAGCTATATTCTCAATCAACTCCTACAATCCCTTAGGAGATTTAAAGTTTGTAGCCCACCAAAGATGCATCAATTAGTTGATTGGATGGATAACTCAATCCATTATGAAAGATTTGCATTTGTAACACCAAATCAAGTTCATAGTGTGGACACTTTCTTTTTAACTCCTTTTATCTCCCTTAGGTATCATATAATGTCTCACTGTCTAATTGTTGAAAGCCAAAGATGTCATTGCTGCTATTATGTTAAAGGGAAATTCATAGCTAAAAATTTTTTGGTAAAACTATTCTAAGTGGTAATAGATCTAGGGGGTAAGGATTTCAACAATGACTTAGATTTTTTCTTCAAGGTAAAGGGAATAACCTCAACTGAAAAGAAGCTTCTAATGCTCTATTAATCCTGAAATAATCACATATATCTAAAAATTTGGCAATATGTATATTAAGATCCTTATATAATAATCCATTAAATTATACAATTTGTTGAACTATCTGAATCATGTTAGGCTTGATCTTAAAATTATTGTTTTATACTTTTGGCCTAATGATGCTTGATTCTTTCCCCATAAATAATGAACTAGCATAATACCTTATAGTACGGTTTCCTCCGTGTCTTGCCATTGTACTTGGTAAATGTAAACTCAGAACTTCTAAGTTTCTCTATCTTAAATTTTGAAATAAAATCCTTTCGATTTCTAGATCTAGATCAAGTAGCACTCTAACTCAACTTTTAGTCATAATTCAAAACACTTAAATCCTAAAATTTAACTAACAAACACAAGAACAAGAACGATAGTTCTAAAACAAATCAAATTAAATGTAAAAATGAAAAGAAAATTTGATTAGATTAACAAAAAATGTGTTCCTAATAATCTAATCCTGAGTCACAATGTAAAAAAGTTGATTATATGTAATACAAACAATACTAAAGATCAATTAGGCAAGTGCACCTTTTGTTCTAATTGCATATTTTAGTGAACACGAGTATAGTTTCTATAAGAATTATAAGTACCGGTTATAATTATCTTTCTATTATATAATCTAACAAATGAATGATTGAATTAAAAGAAAGGATTAATTAAACTAGAATCAATAATATAAAATAACATTCCAAAGAAAGAAACAAAAATGAAGTAATCAATTGATAAATAAGATCTAAATATAAGATCCCTTAAAACCTTTCTATGCTTACATTTATTTTGATTTAATTATTAACCTTAGTCTTTTGGACTAGTGAAAATTCAAAGTTATAATCATATTCTTTCTCAATATATACAACTTATATCCTTAACTTGATTGAATTACATCTTTTTTTAGTCAAATTTTATAAGAATGTATTAACTTTTTAATGGATTCCTTTGTTATATTGGACTATAACAAAGAAATTTCTATATAATTATATCCCCAGGATTTCTTGTAACTCTTATTATTCATGCTAAGAACTTATTCCCAAGGATCTTGAAATCTTGAATTGAATTTCAATCTAAATCATTTTTTCTTTCTCTTTCAAGTTGCTTCTTTCTTATATCATGACTGTAACACCCCACTCCCACAAGACCCGAGCCCGACATCGATGGTGATGCCCGAATCCGTGCCCTGCGAGGGTGGTGTGTTAATTTGACTAACACAATTCGATCCTATTTCGAAAATTCCTTAATTGGAATGAGGCACACCCAATTACGGAAATTGATAATAAAATTGAGCCAAATTGGGCCCACTTTATTTCAAAGCATTTCCAAACTCAATGTCATTCACAATACTTTCTGTACACTCATAAA
>JAOSBO010024518.1:0-11935 GCA_027563915.1 Erythroxylum rotundifolium
AATGATGTTGTTTAAGAATTGAAGGAATTTAGAAGAAAAATGTCAAGAAAAAATCAATTTTGGCTAAATACGATGTGGTAAACCAATTGTTCTACATTAGAAAGGTGGTGGTAAGATCTATCATCTAGTTAAATCACAATGATATTCAAGAAATTTACACATATATTGCTTAGTATTTTGCTATATTTATTAGAAAATTACCTTGTTTTAATTGAATTTATGTTGTGGTTTAGGTAACGTCGAAAAGTTTCTTAATTAATGTTGTTGTTTAAGAATTGAAGGAATTTGGAAGAAAATGTCAAGAAAAACTCAATTTTGGCTAAATACGATGTGTTAAACCAATTGTTCCACATTAGAAAGGTGGTGTTAAGAACACGAAGTGCTACATATATATTAAAAGCAACTATAGTCTATATTTTATGTAGATTGATTTTAGTTTTATAGCAAAGAGTTTTATATTTATGATTTATAGATGTTGATGTTAATACTATTATGATACAAGTAAAAGTTTATAGTCAATTAACAAAACACAAAATTTGTGTATTGTATATAAATGTGTGTATTGTATGAATTACACGCAAAAATCAAATGAAAACATTTAGATATTGCGCTGCCAGGACGTCAAGGAAATAGCGATCTGGAGCGTACTGTGAGTCAACCTAGATGTTTCTCACTAGGATTGATTTGTTTTTATTTAAATTTCTGTTATTGAATTGTAATTGATATGATTGATAATTTCGGGCATTAATAGTCTGAGGAGTTTGATAATTGTGAATGTATTAGCAGTGTTATGATTGTATGTGAATTTGAAAGAAATACTTGTACTCAACAAAAATTATTGAATGCTGGAATTAGGTCCGATGAACATGTAAAAATAACTGTGCATCATGAATAAATATTATTGATGACATATTCTATGATTTGATGAATCACATTGAAATGCATGTTCAGATAAAGGACATCGTGACTAGAGTAGCCAGTGAAAAAGAGCTTAAAGCTCAGAATGTGTATAAAGAGCCACAGGCTCAGTATTAAAATGAGCCCGATATCCACAATGGATACAAGATAGTTATAAATGAGCCTGATATCTATAACAGATATGGAACAATTAAAAAGGTTCTTGGTCACAACAAAGTAACAATTGAAAGTTGAGTCACATGTGCATTCATATATAATTTGACATGTATGAAATGAATGATTGAATTGAGTTATTTGAACTATTTAGAAACTAGAATGTGAAATGATATGTAATATTTGATTATGTGATCTGTCTGTGAATTGAAATGTGAACTGTCTTTGTGATTTGATATGATAAGTACATCAAGGATTGTTCAATCACTGAGTTTACAAAACTCATTAACATTGTATCGTTGATTTTTAGGTACCAGAGAAACTTCTCATCCATTATTTCTATGAAGGATTACTACAGATGGAGCGAGTGGTGAAGTCAGGATTCTATTCGAGTGGATAGCCGCTAACACTTAACAATTCAATACTTGCAACAATGTTTGACATGTAAATGTGGTAAGTACTTCATCTATCAAATATCGTTAAGATGAACTAACATCTTTTGATAGACAAATTGCAGTTGGACAGGCACAAGTAAAAACATATGGAATATGTTCAAACATGAGCCATTTGACTGATGAGTTTCTGACACTACAAGAGGGATGTATGGAGTATGTGAATGCTGTAGGAGGGAACTTTTCAAGTCAATACAACTCGTACTCGCATATGTATAACCCAAGCTAAAGGGATCATCTTAACTTGAGTTACAGAGGGGACAGGCAGTAGAATTACTTTGAGAATCAATCACAAAGAGCATAACAATTTCAACCAAGGCAAGGAGCATGAGGAGCCTCCTCTTCTAGTTTAGGTACATCTGGAGACGAACTTATGAAGACTCTTACTACTAACAATTTGAAATTTTAACAGAGTATGCAACAATTTCAACCAAATATGCAGCAACAACTTCAACAGGGTATACATAAAATTCAACAACAAAAAAAAGCGAGCATATATAATGTGGAAAACCAATTGAGTCAGATGGAAATGAGGCTCAATTGTCTAGAATCACAAATTGGAGAAAAGTTCCCATCTCAACTCAAAGTGAAGCCGAAGAACATAAGTGCTATAACCCTGAGGAGTGGAAAGGATATTGAGGGGTCTCAAGAGAACTCCACTGAGGATTGCTAATAAGGAAAAAAATATAGAAGGAGTTGGGAAAGGAAGAAAAAACTTCATCAAGTACAAAGGTAAACTTTAAAAACCTAATTATCATTAAGACTAATCCTCACCTTTTCCTAGTAGATTGACAAGACTGAACAAGGAGGAGAAAGATTAAGAGATATTAGAGACTTTCTGGAAAGTAGAAGTAAAAATACCTTTGCTCGGTACAATTAAGCAAATATCGAGGTACGCTAAATTCCTTAAAGAATTGTGTAAACACAAAAGAAAGTTAAGCAGTGATGAAACAGTGATGATGGGTGAGAATGTGTCAGTGTTTTTAAGAAGAAGATACCTCTAAAATGCTATTATCTAGGTATGTTCACCATTCCATGAAAAACTGGTAACGCTATAATTAATAGAGCCATGCTATATTTGAGAGCTTCGATTAATGTTGTGTTTTATTTAATTTATGATTCCTTAAATTTGGCTCTTTTGAAAGAAACAAGTGTTATCATACAATTAAGTGACCACACTAACGTATACCCTGATAGTGTAGTTGAGGATGTGTTTGGTGTAGGTGAATAAGTTAGTGTTTCTTGCAAATTTTTATATTGTTGATATGAATGATGACACTTCATACAGTCCAATACCTATCTTATTAGGGAGATTGTTTCTTAATACGACTTAGACTAAGATAAATTTTCATGAGGGCATTTAAAAATAGTCTTGTTTGATTGTATGGAAGCATGAGGCAAAAATGATGTTAAAGTGGGAGAAGAGTTGGTTGAAATGGCCGCTGCCTTGGAATTATTAGGGAACTTCCCAAAGAGGTATGATTTGGCTTCCATGCAGTTATCCGAATCTCACCAAAAGCTATTACATATGATGTGCAGACACCTAAAGTAGAACTAAAGTCACTCCCTACACACCTCAAGTATGCCTATTTGGGAGATAAGTAGACTCTTCCAGTTATCATTTCAACGGAGTTAACTTCAGATCAAAAAGGCAGGTTGGTTCGAATGTTGAAAGATCATAAGAAGGCCATCTGGTGGATGATCATAGATATCCAAAGAATAAGCCGGTCTATATGTATTCGTTGCATTTTATTGGAGGAGGATGCAAAGTCCATAAGGCAAGCTCAGTATAGGTTGAATCCTCCAATGATGGAAGATGTGAAGGAAGTGTTGAAACTTCTCGATACTAGGGTTATTTACTCAATCTTCTTTAGTAAGTGGGTAAGTCATGTTCAAATGGTTCCAAAAAAGTATAGAATGTAACATCCCGTTCCCATATAAGGGTTAGAGCTCAGAAATACCATACATGAGAACTAACAATGAGAGATTACAAATATGGATTTCATACCCATGCATAAAATAACATCATGTACATGACATTGATTATTGAACACATTACAATAATTTGTATATGCACTCATTTGACATTTCTGAGTATAAATGATTGATTTAATGTGATTATAAGGTGGATAGTGAATATTTTGTTCAAAAAATTAATGTGGTGTGTTAAATTATTTACTTATAATTTTTGGTGAAATTTGACAATTTTCTTAAATTTATGAGTATATTAGGACTAGGAAAAATGCCAAGTGGCAGGACAATTGATAAATGGTAGTAGAAATGATTGAAAAGTGGCATTAGGATTTAATGACAGATGTCATTGAAAATTGGGAGAAAATTGGACTAGAATTGTGAGACAAATAGGGTAACTATGTAAAAGACCGAAGGGAGATTATAAGGAAGTGACATGTGGCAACCACACCACTTGTTTTAACCCATGATACCCATATGTTAAAGACCAATGTCCCTTTTGTTTTCTTTACTTTACCAAATGCTCTCTTTTCTTCTCTTCTTCTTCCTATTTCCTTCTTTCTTGTTCACATATCACGACACTCTCTTCCCCAAGCATCAATATTGAACCTTGCTTTCTTCCATCACTAGCTACTTCAAACTTCTTGTTATCTTTTCTTCTTGATAAAAACCTACCTAATCCTACCACCTTTGATGTTAATTGTGTGGTTCAAGGAAAGCTAGGGTTTCTTAGAGATTTTTTAAGAGGTTAAAGTTAAACAAGTAAGTATTATGTTGCTGCTCTTCTTGGTTTGTTATATGAAACTTATTGATGATAGATTATGGTTAAATGAGCATAAAATGGTAATGTATATATATGTGAATGTTGAGTGAAGAAAGGAGCATATGGATGTAGTGATTTTGCGTTTATGATGATTATTGATTCATAAATTGATGTAGAGATGATTTAGAGTTAGAATGAGTCATAAAATGGGTTGAAAGAAATTCAGAAAATTGATTTATGAATGAATGTTATATGTTCTGTTTTTAGGTTAATGATCAAACATAGATCATGAATTGTTGTGCATGATATTGAGTTGAATTGGCAGTATGAATGAAGAGTAAATAATGAGGACATGAGTTAAAAATGATAGACTAAGTAAAAGAGACGAACTAGGATGAGATTGAAGTTAAATGTGTGTTGAAATATGCTAGATGGAGTGTTTTTACTGAAGGAATCTAATTTTAATTCTTTCCTTAAGGGTCTAGATACTTGGCTTGAAATTGAGTACTGTGTGTTGCTGTGGTATGAGAACAGTCTGTAGTATTTTGGTTATAACTTACATAATAATCAACCAAAATGCATGAATTTTGTGTCATTAGAAAATTAATACATATAAGAACATTTTATTAGAAGGTGTTACCTAAATACCTCAAGGTCATACTGGTCATACAACACTGATCTAAAAATTTGTCTTGAGAAAAACTGGAAAAACTGTAGAATAGAGGGAAAATGTTTTTGTCACGATCATGGCAGGGAATGTCACGATCATAGTAGTGATTTTTCATGGTAATGTTGTGATTATGCAATGGTTGAACCAATTAAGGATGAGGGATATAATTATGATGTTTTTGGACTTAATTGTGACTCAAGAGGAACATAGGTGATGTTGGAAAAGTTTGTTAAATATGTGATAAGTTTTGATTGATCTTGATATTTTACCTTTAAGGAAAAGGATGTTTGAAGATAATGCATCTAAATATGAAATGTTTAGAGTGTTAAATTAGGAAATAACATAATGAATGAATTGTTTGATGCATTGTTAATAAGACATAGTATGGAAGGAGATTGGATTTCATGAATGATGAGATTATGTTTGAAATGTTGAATCAAATCAGTAGAGGATTAGAGAGTTTAATTCAATAAGTGGGTAGTGTAATTAGCTTGATATGAAATTTCATTAATGCATATGAATTTGGGAAAGTTTGGAGTAGAATTGATGTTTGTATGTTTTAAGTTCGTGTGGATGAAGGAAGAAAAATGCAGGGAAGGTTCTGTCACGATAGTGGTAGGGACACCATGATCGTGGCCTGGCTAAAAAATGTTATGTCACGATCATGGCCAGACCTAAAGAGAAAAAAAGTGGTCTTTTGAGTGAAGTTTGAACCAATCAATACTAGGGGTGCTTCCATATGTGGTAATTAGACTCGAATGAGATTTCAAGTGAACCTAACAAATGATGAATGGGATGAGTAAAGCAAGTAAAGTACATTGGATATTAAAGAATGATTGAAAGTCTTAATTGATTTTTAAATGTGAATAAAGGAATATACCTAGGATTGTCAATATGAGCATGCATTATACCTTACATATAGACATGTGTATAATGAAATGTTTATGTGATTGTGCAATTAATAATGTGGGTGCACTATGTGTGTTGCATGAAATTGACATACTGGATTCAACATTTGCATCCATACATTTCTAGATCATAGAAGTAAATGCTAATCAAAAGTATACCGTGAGTTGACCTAGATGGTCTCACTTTCATTGTTTGTTCAGTTTTAAATTCTGTATTGAATTACTTCTAAATGTGACTATGATTGATACAATTCTAGACATTAACAGTCTGGAGAGTTTTTAAATGTGAGAATATAGGAAGTGCTCATTGTATGTAAATTGGACCAAAATAAGTGATTCTCAATATTATTGTTGAATGTCGAACATTAATATGATGAATATATGTGAATGTGAATATGGAAAATTGAGCACTAGTGATTGTTTGATAAAATGTGAATGTAGTGAATTTCATTACATGAATGCATGAAAGATAAAGGTTGTTATGACTGGAGTAGCCACTGAAAAAGAGCTTAAAGCTCAGAAATTGAAAAAGAGCTCAAAGCTCAGAATGTGGTGAGGGCCTCTGGCTCATTATATATAATGAGCCATGTATCCCCGACAGACAAGGGACAATTATTAATGAGCCTGGTATCCACAATGAATACGAGACAGTAATAGGCACTTGATCATAACAATAATAATTGAAAGTGAGTCCCATGAGTATTGCATCTATAATTTGATATGTATGTTTTAAATGACCAAAATGGATTGTTGACAATTCTGAAAGTGAAATGTGCAATAAATGAATAAAATGTTAATTGATGAAATGATGTGAATTTTGTGATTACATGAATTGATATGTTGGGTGATATGAGTGACTCATGAGGATGGTCCACTCATTGAGTTCGCAAAACTCACACCAAAATTTGCAACATTTTTTAGGCTCAGAGGAGACACCTAGTTAGACCAACTGGAGTCTAACCACTGCTTTTGAGTAAGAGACAGAGGTCGGAATCAGTTGTACCTGCATATGTCTACAGTCTTTCTTTTGTAATTTAAAAATTGTATTTCATAAATATTGTATAACATTTATGCGAATTACTAGAAATGTTTTGTATTGGGTCCAGATGATTACTGAAATATATGATGAGGTGTTAATTGTTTGTAACACTTGCGACTGAAATTGTTTTTAAATAAAATAGGCCAGTGTGTGACAAATTTGTAATGAGTTTGATTGTTTGACTGTTCTAGAATGTCACCCTCATAGAGTATGTTCTCAAATACCATCGACGTGTTCGGGAATATGCCCTATAAGAGTGGGGTGCTACATAGAATCATGATTGTGATCAATCAAGAAGGTGAGTTAGTTCCCACTCGAGTGCAAACTGGGTGGCTAGTTTGTATTGATTATAGGAAATTGAACTCAGGGACTCGTAAAGACCATTTTCCCCTTCCCTTTATTGATCAAATTCTTGAGAGAATGACAAGTTATGATTATTATTATTTTCTAGATGATTTTCCAAGTTATATTCAGATCCTAATCACACCGAAAGATCAGGTTACATGTCCATTTAGTACATTTTCTTACCAAAGGATGCCATTTGGATTATGCAATGCACCCGTCATATTCCAAAGATGTATAGTGAGCATTTTTTCCTAGTATGTTGAGAAGATCATAGAGGTATTCATGGATGATTTTAGTGTTTATGGTTCTTTTGATAATTGCCTTGAAAATCTTGCTATTATCTTGAAACGATGCACTTAAACTAATCTTATGCTGAATTGGGAAAAATGTCATTTTATGTTGGATCAAGGTATAGTTTTAGGGCATGTTATATCTGCTAAGGGTATTGAGGTAGGTAATCTAAGGTTGATCTTATTTCTTCTTTACCTTACCCCTCTAATGTGCGGGAAGTGTGATCTTTTCTTAGGCTTGTAGGTTTTTATTGAAGATTCATTAAAGATTTCTCGAAGATAGCCACACCATTATGTAAGCTACTACAACAAGATGTCTCCTTTGACTTTAATGATAAGTGTAAGGAAGCATGTAACAAACTGAAGGAGCTATTGACATCCCCACAGGTGATTTAATTACCATATTATAGCCTCCCCTTCGAGATTATGCGTGATGCAAGTGACTATAAAATAGGGGTAGTTCTAGGACAAATAATGGGAAAAGCTTTGCATGCCATCTATTATGCTTTAGAGAGCCTTAATCCAGCTTAATTGAATTATTCGATAATTGAAGATTGAGGCTTAATTGAATTATAAGATAATTGAAAAAAGAACTTTTATATGTGGTTTTCACTTTATAAAAATTTTGATCGTATTTGCATAGTGCTAAAGTGATTTTTTATTCTAACCATATAGCTTTATGATACCTACTCACAAAGAAAGAAGCAAAATTGAGGCTGATTAGATAGATTCTCCTCCTTCAAGAATTTGACTTGGAGATGAGTGATAAGAAGAGGGTAGAAAATGTGTTGGCTGACCACCCCAGTCGTTTGACCAAAGAAGAAGATGATGTCCATTTGAGAGAGACATTTTCAGATGAACAATTATTTTTTGCCGATGTGACACCCTATGGCATGCAGACATTGTGAATTTCTTAGTTACTAACAAATTAAGTATTGGTTTGTCAACAACTCAGAGGGACAAGCTACGGAATGAAGCGAAGTAATATGTTTGGGATGACCCGCATATTTAAAGGCATTGTGCATATCAAATCATTAGGAGGCGTGTACCTAAAAGTGAAACACCCTCAATCTTAGCCTTCTACCATTCGTACGCATATGGAGGACATTTTGGAGTAAAGAGAACTACTCATAAATTTCTAGAGAGCAGTTTCGATTGCTCCTCATTTTTTAAAGATGTATACATCATCTGCAAATCATGTGATAGATGTCAACGTTCAGGTAATCTATCCCGTAAAGATTAATTACCACAAACTCCTATGCTTTTCTATGAAATTTTTGACATTTCGGGTATTGACTTTACAGGACCTTTTCCTCCATCTTTTTGGTTTTAATTATATATTGCTTACAGTTGATTATGTTTCTAAATAGGTGAAAGTCAAAGCCAACAGAACTAATGATGCCATGGTTATTTCAAATTTTATTAAAGCTAACATTCTTTCTAGGTTTGGGATATCAAAAGCAATCGTTAGTGACAGAGGAACCTATTTTGACAACAAGGTGATGGAAACAATTTTCAGAAAATATCACATCACACACAAGTTTTCCATCGCTTACTATCCCTAAACCAACAAACCGATTGAAGTGTTAAACCGATAAATCAAGGCAATCGTATAGAAAATAGTGTAGCCTAATAGAAAGGATTGGAGTGTAAGACTAGACGATGCACTGTGGGCCTATAGGATGGATTATAAAACACCAATTGGGGTGTCTCCATATAGGTTGGTGTTCAGGAAGTCGTGTCACATCCTAATGGAATTGTAACACAAAGTATATTGGGCTATAAAAAGATGAAACATGAATTTAGATGATGCTAGTGTGTATAGGAAGTTACAGCTACAGTAGTTGGAGGAGATGAGGAATGACTTCTATTATAATACAATGATATATAAAGAGAAGACGAAGGCTTTTCATGATAAGAAGATTTTAAGGAAAAGCTTCTTGATGGGTCAGAAAGTGCTAGTATATCACTCTAAGCTTAAATTATTTCTAGGTAAGTTGCGCTTTTATTGGGTTGGTCCGTTTGTTGTTACTCAAGTCTTTCCTTTTGGTATAGTAGAGATACGAAGTCTAAAAACTAATAAGACATTTAGAGTTAATGGTTATCACTTAAAGTCATGTTATGAAGGCTTCCAAACGAAGGATTTGAAAGTGTTCATGCTAGAAGACGCAAATGGCGCCATTTGATGCAAGCAACATGGAGTCAAGTCAAAGATAATAAACAAAGGTGCAACTTGGTAGGCAACCTAAGGGAAGTTAATTTCTGTCTATTTACATTTTCGCATTTGCTATTTCCATTAAATGCTTTATTTCTTACATTTGAAGTTACATTGGGGACAATGTAAGTTTTATGTATGGGGGTGGGGATCTTAGTTTTATGTATGTTTTTTAGCTTAATTGTTGTTTATGTGGCTTCTTAGACAGTTTTTAAAATCAAACAAACAAAATAAAATTTTTTCTTGTTTTCCATTTCTTTTAAGACTATATAGTCATAATTAGATTGTGAATTGACCAGAAAAATCCATGGAAGCTTTAACATGTACTTTTGCTCTTGTGATTGGTCAATATGCATTATATTTAAAAGAGTAGTAACTAGTGGTAGAGAAAAGCCAGTGAGATTTGAGCTTTATTAGACTGATGCATCTATATCAGTTTCATTGTCTTTTATTTATATGTGTGACCATCATAACATTTACATCCTGATTTTGCTTTGATTTTCTATTCAAGACCACATTTTTATCACATGCGTTAACATGAAAATGATTAGGCATTCTTTGTTTTCACAAGCTATATTAGCCAAACAACCTGCCCATTGATATTAATTTTCCTTTGTTAAGCCCCTTCGAGCTTTATGAGCCTTTCTTTTTGTATTAACCACATTACATGCTATTAAACTTAACCAAATGTCCTACCCAAGTCAAAAAGCTAGTGGGGCATTTGTTAGTTGTTGATGATTATGGATGTACAAAAGTCTAAGTATGGGGGTGTATATATATATAGGTTGGTTATATTTATTAGAATGTCATGTGATGAATTCCATTATTGGTGTAGCTTCTTTTAATTTTTATATAAAAAAAGGAGAAAAAAGAAAAAGAAATTGTGTTTAAATAAAGTATCAAGGAGGAAATGTATATGTTTGCAAAGTTATTTATTATTAATCTTTCCTCTTAAAGTTGTAATGAAGGGGTTATTTAAGTATAATATGCATGAGGTAGATGTGGCTTTGAAAGATCACTCTGTTTAGTTTCAATATATCGTCATCAATTGTATGAGTGATTACTTCTAATTGGCTATGCTTCATGTGGTTTGAGGTGCGAGGGCCTGAATTTAAGAACTGAAACATAATTTTTTACATTCATCATAGTTGATGGTACCTAGTTTTGAATTAATGTTAATTTTTGTGCTTGATGTTGCATTAAGTGTTATTTTTGTTTCACTAACTTTGATGACTTTTACACTACATTACCCAAATACATCTTACCTTACAACCCTTTCCCACGTTACAACCTTAAAAAAATTCCTTTAATTCATAATTTTGCATGTGACCTTTAGTAGTGGAGAAATGAAAGGAATTGTAAAGTTGTGGAATGTCTTGATTGTGAATGGTATTTGAGTGCACCCATTAATCTATTTTATTTAAACACATTTTCTAGGTCTACCTTTAGATTGTTCAGTTTCTAAAGGTAATGAATGTTGATTAATCATGATAGAAGCTTTGAATGTTGAGTTATGGCTATAGTTTTTAAAAGTCATTCATCTTTACTTATTGATCCATCTTCTCAATGTTCATACCTTATTGTCTTCATGGAATAAGAAGAAGAAAAAGATTAAAAGAAAAATAGACAAGATAAACCATAAAAATAGAGGCATATATAACATTTTAATTAAAATGTTATAGCCATGAGCATCGTCTCTCAGCTATAACATTTTGAATTAAAATGTTACAGCCATAAGACCATGAATTACAATGTCTTACGGCTGTAAGATGGATGAAAAAATTTGAAACATCTCACGTTAGTCACCTGTCCTATTCCACTTTTAACCTAGCATTTACGTTGCGTATGGTTGCTATCTCCAATATCTAGAGACGGAACGGAACAAAAACTAGAGACAGTGAGATGTTTGGCTATGGTGAACATAACAAAAAAAACTGTCTCCGTCTCGAGGACATAATGTGTTTGGTTGCAGTGGACAGAATGAAAAAATTGTGCCAATGACGAAAATGCCCCTGGCCCTTAATATGATTAGTAATATGTAATTCATTGATAATTTTATTACGAATGATTTGTGTTAGTTAAAAAATTAACTAATAATAATAATAACAATTTCAAATTAAGATCGAATAATAGTATTAATAATAATAATAATAATAATAATAATAATAATAATAATAATAATAATAATAATAATAATAATAATAACAACAA